>JAQQSW010014476.1:0-12099 GCA_028646575.1 Pseudocheirus occidentalis | reverse complement strand
CTAAGAAATGCTTGAACTTAGTTTCCTAATTGTTAGTATTTTAAAGCTATAGCCAATTCACTTTAATAACAGTATGATGTATTAGTTTAAAACCACAAATGATTAGTTTATAATATTACTTGTAGTAATCAATAAAATATTATATTTTAATTTTGACAAAGACATTTGATTTGAGGTTGTCATTACAGAGAAGGTAATGGGATTAAGCTAATACCTTCTCATGGTGACTCTTGTTTGTAGTTAACTCACTTTGGGTTTTTCTAAAATTCCAAATACTGGCCATTTCTAAAAGAAGCAGAAATATAATTGTGATTCATGAACTTGCTAATTCATTGCCTGCTGTTGACCTTAGCCAAATGAAAATAATAACAATATGTGCCAATTACATATAACCCTTAACAATTTGTTTCATATGCATTGTTTCTTTACTTCATCTGATACTCGTGTTTGTCAGCTTATGATTTGGCAGCTCCCCAAAAACAAATGATAAGTTTGGCTATATTATTAAAGACACAGTTTCCAGAAATAAGAATAGGTTCCTCTGTACTGTGCCTGGTTAGATCAGACATTTATTCTCTGACCATGAACAAGACATTTAACTTGTCTGCTTCATATCCTCATCTGTAAAATGGGGATAATAATAATAATAGAACATTCCTGTAAGGGTATGTGATGATCAAGTGAGTTAACAAATAAAAAGTATTTTGCAAACCTTAGCTATTATTCAATTCAGGTACAGACAGCATAACTTAAGAAGGGCACTGATAAAATGAAATCATATAGAAGATGGCAAGCACCATGATGAAGGGTCTTGAGTTCATGTCATATGTGAATACACTGAAGGAACTGGTAATATTTAGCCTACAGAAGACAAGTCTAAGGGAAGTATATGAGGTCCATGCATTAGAAGAAAAATCAGACTTTTCTGATTGTTCTTTCTACCCATTACTGCTATGCCCTCTGGGACCAAAAGGGAAAACAGCATTTTGTATGGAAAAATTTTCCTAACAATTAGTCATTGAAAAGCATTGTGACTAATATGGTAATATACTTTGCATGACTGAACATGTATAACCTCTTTCAAATTGCTTACCATCTCAGGGAAGTAGTAGGGGAACGGAAGGAGAGAAAATATTTGAAGTTCAAATTTTTTAAAATCAATGTTAAAAATTGTCTTTACATGTAAATGGGGAAAAGATAAAATATTACTTAAAAAAAGAAAGAAAGTGTCATTTGGGCTGAACCTTGAAGGAACCTAGAGATTCTGAGACAAAAGGGGGGAAGCTACATTGCAATGCAAAAGCATAAAGGTAGGAAATGGAATGTTATAATAAATAACTAAGTTTTTTTTTAAATATCATAAAGAATTGCCTCAGGAGATGTTCGTTTGTAGGTACTGGGAGGATTCCACCTTCGTTGGAAGACTTGAGCATAGGCTAGATAGTCATTTGTCAAATATATTATAGGGGAGATTCCTTTTAGCTACAGATTTTACTCTTGTTCATTCAGTCATTTAAGTCATGTATGATTCTTTGTGACCCCATCTGGGGTTGAGTGAGATGGGTGAAAGCATTCTCATAAAATAAAAGAGACAGTCACCAAACTTGAGCTAGGTCCTAGACCTCTTTAGGCCTAAGTTTTATGTTCTTGTAAATCACCTGAAAATCAGGTAGTGTGACCCTTTTCCTCCTCCCTTTTTCATTTAAGGGGCTTTTTGTGATGACCCCTTTCTGCTAAATATGGATAATCATAGCCATATGTCTTTGTATTGGGTAAGAGGGATTTTCCAGGTTTTTGTGTAGGCTGTGAGGCCATACAACCCCACCAATGGGCTGATGGTCCAGCTTTAGGGGAGGGGTGGTGGTAGGGATCTGCAGATTTTTAGGGTTTTTTTTATAGAATTGCTTGTGTAAGGGTATATAACTGCTTGCTTGACTCTTGTTGGGTGCCTTCCTATACCAGGCCTGTCTGAAATAGGTGATGCCCAACTCTCAGGAGACTTGTCTTTAGAATAAAGAGCTTCTGTTTCTACCTGGAGAAACCTCTGAGTTTCATTTGGGTAAGGGTATTTGGGATCTTTATCCCACACAGGGTTATCTTGTCAAAAACAGTAGAGTTGTTTACCATGTACTTCTCCAGAGGAGGAAACAGAGGCAAACAGGGCTAAATGACTTTTCAGGATCACTAAGCTAGCAAATGTTCGAGGCCAGATTTGAACTCAAGATGACTTTTCCTGACTCCAGGTTTGGCATTCTATTCACTGTGCCACCTACATGCCCCATGGATTGTACTAGAGAACCACTGATGTCCCTTCTAATTCTCAAATTCTGTGACTGTCAAATAGATTATGCCAAAAAAATCATTATCCTGATATAGAAAAGTACACAAGTTCAGATAGATTATGATTGGCCAAAGATTACAGAAACAAGAAATATCATTAACTATATTGCATTGTGATTTTCCTGCATTACCTTTTACAGACTAAAAACAAAACAAAAAAATCATCTGATTTTAAAATCAGAGACTAGTCTTTTTCACAATATTCATTTTGTTGCTGATTCCATTAAAGAAGAACTGACCAAGTGTGATGTAACAGACATCAGGCATACCCCCTCCAAAAAAGGTCCATGATATTTCATTAATGAAAACTTTCTCTTTCTATGACCCAAGGATTTTAGAATTGTCTTTTCTAGGGTATGGCCTTGGGAAAGTCCTTTTTCTTCTTACTCTTCTTTGGTATAACCTTTCCTTACTCCATAATCTTTTTTTTTAGCATAACACACAATTAGACAGCTGGTTAAGGTTCTAAACTAATTTTTTCAGTGCTGTTTTTACTAATTAGAAATAAGTCCTAATTTTCAAATTAGAACTAATGTCCTAAACTAATTTTTCTACTTAGGGTGCAAACTGAATATGAGTAGAATAATTATAAGTGTGTGTTCTTGTTATTTAAAATAAACCAGGTCATGTTTCATAAGCTACTCAGTTACAGACAGTAGCTTCTCATTCCATGTCATCTCAACTGACTTTCCTCCTTTCTCTAGGTTTTTGCCTTAATTTCATGTTTAAAAAAAATTGAATATTTCATTACAAACACCTGTGCCCCCACTTAGCCTGCATATCCTAATTACAACCCAAACAATTATCAGATAGGCCCTTTTTAGTTATTAAAAAATTCCCTCAGCTGTTTCCTTTGATGTCAAGCTTTTATTTGCTAACAAGTTCATAGTTTTAGAGATAGAAGATACTTATTTACAAGGTCATCCAGTCCTATCCTATTCATTTTACACTTGAAGAAACCGAACTCCAGAACGATTAGATCATATATGACCTAAATGTAAACTGGGCAAATAAAAAAAGCTTGGATTTATTCCCCAACTGATAAACGACCAAAACATATGATCAATTTTTAGGTGATATATCTATAAACATATGAAAAATACTCTAACTCATTATTGATTGAGGAAATGCAAATCAAAACAGTTCCTAAGTACTGTCTCATACCTATTAGATTTGCTAACAGGGCATGTAAACTACAAATGGAGAAGATGTAGGAAAAATGAGATATTAATACACTATTGGTTGGGGCAGCTAGGTGGTGCAGTGAATAGAGCACCAGCCCTGAAGTCAGGAGGACCTGAGTTAAAATCCGGCCTCAGACACTTGACACACTTACTAGCCATGTGACTTTGGTCAAGTAACTTAAACCCAATTGCCCTGCAAAAAAAACCCAAACAAACAAACAAACAAAAAAACCCAAACACATCACTATTGGTGGAGTTGTGAACTAATCCAAACATTCTATCAGGGCTATAAAACCACGCATTCTCTTTGATCTAGCAATCACTACTAGGTCTGTTTCCTGGAAGAGATTTTTTTTAAAAAAAGGAAAAGCGCCTATATGTTAAAAATAGTTATAGCAGTTTATTTTGGGGAGCAAAGAATTAGAAACTGAGGGTATGCCTATCAGTTGGGGAATGGCTAAACAAGTTGTGGCATATTATTGTGATGGAATACTGTAAGAAATAAATAACGAGCAGAATGATCTCGGAAAAACCTGGAAAGACTTTCGTGGGCTAAAGCAAAGTGAAAGATACTGTTTACAAAGTAACAGCACTACCATGAGGTGATCACCTTTGAACGCCTTAGGTGTTCTTAGCAAGACAATGATTCCAGACGACTCAGAAGGACTTGATGATGAAAAACCTCCAGAGAAAGAACTAATAGTGTCTGAAGACAGATCAAAGCATCCTCTTTTTGGCCTTATTTTTCTTGAAAACTTTGTCTGTTTTATTTTATAATATGACTATTATGGACATGTTTTGTATGACTACACATATATAACCTATATTACATATACATATATAATATATTATTATACATAATATAGTAATATAAATAATATCATATGCATGCACATCTACAAACATGTATGTATATACACAGGTGCATACACACATGTATGTATATGATGTTATATAAAATATTATATATCATATTATATGTGTGTATACATATACAACTGTTTGCCTTTACAATGAAGGGGTGGGGTGGGGAAGGAGTAAGGGAGAGAATTTGGAGAATTTGTAACTCAAAGTTGGGGAAAATAAAATAATTAAATATATATGTGTGTGTGTCTATATATATATTGTGTGTATGTATGTATATGTGTGTATCTTGGATTTGAACTCAAGTTTCTTATTGGCAATCTTGTACCTTTGCAGTGCAACCTGACTTTTGCCTAGACTACTGTCTGCTATTTCTTTCTAACCCCTGAAATATAATTAAATTATAATATTTTAAGCTCCAAAATTACTTTTCAAGTCTCTTTTCACTATATTTTCATCTTTGCAGCACAGTCCAGTATACATATTCAAGCCTAGTTGTCACATAGCATTTTCACTTATCAGTTCCAATGTAGAAAAAATTGTGAGTAGATTTTAAACCCAAACTTACATAGCATTTTTCCTGTATCTTGATTTATTCACATAATTTATGGCAACAGGACATTCCACATGAAAAATAAAAAAGCAATAGACATCAGGCAAAGATCTTAGAATTTAGGATTGCAAAAATAATCATTTTGGAAAATTTAGGTCTCTAAGTGAGTTTCCTAGGAGACCAAAAAAGAGTATATTTGAAGAGTCTTATGTCCTTCAGTTTGAGTGCCTACAAATTTCATATTCATCTGAAAATTGTCAACATTGTCTTAAAGAAAGGCCACTTTGTTATCAGCAGCCATAAAAAATGTTCCACATCACTAATAATTAGAGAAATGTAAAAAATATATGTTAAAGCAATCCTGGAATTCTACTTCACACTCATCAGATTGATAAAGATGACAAGAATGGAAAATGAAAATTGTTGAAAGGGAAGCAGAAAAAAAAGGCTCTATTGTTGGTAAATCTGTGGGTCCTTCTTAGACTTCAAGGTCAGACAACACTCAGGAGCCATGAAGCTGACCCTTAACAGCATCTCCATGCAAACATATTCCTGTAAGAAAGACATCTCACCTTGGCTTTATTACTGAGTGCTCTGCTCTTCCCTCTATTTTCCTTTTCAAATCATTTATTCAAATTACTTATTTATGAACATTTATTCAGGATTGACAGTGTATTAGATGCTATAGATAGGAAAGTTAAAACGGCATAGTTCCTGACCTCAAGAAGCATGTATTCTAAGGGTGATAAGGAGGGGAGAGTGGGAGAGATATTATGAAATGATTATTGTAAATGAAAAGGAATGATAAAAGCCAAGAGTTGGCTAGATAAAGTCCTCAAAGAAAATTTTAAGACAGAAAGATAAGTTTCAGTTTCTTTCAGGGGATAAGGTCAGACTTCAGAAAGGAGCCTTGAAGACTATTAAGGATAATGTAATTATCACAGGAGAAAATTATGGTTATTTTGACATCATCATTACTAATATTTACTATAATATTTCGAAAACTTCTAATCATTGTCAGTGCTCCCAATGTTGAAACAAAATTGAAATTTCTTCATGGCTTAATGAATAAATAGCCCTTGGAACTTAAAAGGGGATGGAAGCATAATCCAGTGGTAAAAACTCTGATGATGATTTTGACCAGATTTCACTGTGCTGGTATCCAGATGTTATAAGAATAGTCCATCACCAATCTGTCCCCCAAACCTTTCCATTTTGATTAAAACCTACCAGAAATCATCACTAACCATTGATTTATAAGGGGAAATACTTTAGAATATAACCCCTTGATCTTGTAGAGAGAAAGAAAAAAGCAGGCCCAGAGAGGTAAGGGACTTACCCAAGGTCACAGAAGTATTTGTCAGCATAGAAATAATTCAAAGCAACTACTCTGACGCTAACCCAAATCCAATACTCCTTAAAGAAGTTTGATATCCTGCCATGCCACAATGGAAACATACAGGTGATAATTAAATAGTTGAACTTAATAATAGATTCATTGAGCTTTCTTGAGTTTTTTTAAAGATCATTTAAAATTTCCTGCATTTTTAATATCACTTTAAAACTTCCCTCCATTTTCCCCTCACTAAATTTTGACTGACTTTCTCTTTCTCACACTTAGTAATATGATGGATGAAAAATGCCACCTAAAAATAAATTGGATGGTATTCCCCTTCCATTATCTAGGATTCCTTGATCGTCCAACAGAGTTTTTAATAAACATTTGAATTATTTACAGTAATCTACAAAGGCATTTTAATAGTGCATATGGTAGAGAGAAGAGAATGAAAAATGTCTTTGTTTCATTCTGACGGGACCAATGAACCATGACTCAGATGATTGCCTGCCTCGTTTGTAATTATTCATGGCAAAGATCTTCATTCAGTGGCAGAAATTTGCTGGCTCTGGGTCCTAGTGATTATGAGAGCATGAGAGTTATTCCCCACAATCTCAGAAAGGGACAAACTGTGTTACTTTCAAAGTTTGAGACAGACTTCAACAAAGCAAAAACCAAAAGCTGCCAACCTTTAACTACTTATAATAGCTATCAGGGGTAGCAGGCATGACTGTTCAGGCTATGTCTATACCCAGCCAACAAAGACAGACTGTGGTGAGCTGGATCTAATCTGTCTTCACAATCAATAGCCGTCACTGCAACCAAATCAATCGTGAGGCAATTTGCTTCAGTCGGGAAGTCACCCTTGCTGCAATGTGGCCTTTTCACATGTGAGGATGGAGGACCCACGAGTTACGCAAGCAAAGTGAAGTCTTCTTAGAAGTTATATCAATTAGGGAACTATATTGAAATTGTGTAGACAGACAAATGAATGGAAAGTTAGCCATCATCTCATGAATATGGATGAGAATAGCCAAGTCATATATGTCCAAGTTACTTGGCAAATCATTTTATCTGTATAGTCAAATTGAATCACAAGCATTTATGAAGGGCCTACTATGTACCCAACTGTAAACTCCTTGTGGATAGTGACTATATTTTTACCTTTATTTGTATCCTCAGTTGCTCAAGGAGCTTACAATATAGTAAAGGAGACAACATGCAAAGAACTAAGTTCAAATGAGATATACACAGTATAAATTGGAGATAATTTCAGAGGCAAGACTTAATTATTATTAAAGTGAATCAGGAAAGATTTCCAGCAGAATATAGCATAGGGTCTAAGACTTGAAGGAAGTTCCAAGAAATGAAGATAAGAGAGAGAATTCCAGGTCTATCTGGTGTGCTCATCAGTGGCACAGTTGCTTATACTCCTGCTGTGTCATGGGTATCAAGGCCTCAAGTGATTGAAATGGCAATATGAGCATTTGAGTTAGATGACTTACAGAACGGTTGGCACGTTGCTGTCAGTCACCAATAGTAATCAGCCCTCTTATCTATGCCTGGAAAGGGACTGACGAAGCAGCCTCAGGGGAGGAATAATAACAAAATACATTTATATCAAGTAAACTCTGGTGAATTACATATAATGATATATGTGTACACACACACGCACAATACAATATGTATATACATATATAATCCATACGGGTCATTATATACACATATGTATATGTATGTGTGTATGTATATATATGTATATATAAACACATATACACACCTGTATGCATGTGTATGTATGTGACGATGAATATCTGTGTGTGTGTATTCATATAGGTCATTTTGTTTAATTCATCAGTGTTTTCTTGATATAAATGTACTTTGTTGTTGTTCCTCCCCTGAGGCTGCTTCCTCAATCAGTTTATAGGCACAGATTATAGGGCCAATCATATTGGTGCTTGGATAGTTAGATAGATAGTTAGATAGATAGATAGATAGATAGATAGATAGATAGATAGATAGATAGATAGATAGATAGATACATAGATACATAGATGGATGGATGGATGGATGGATGGATGGATGGATGGATGGATGGATGGATGGATAGATAGCTAGACAGACAGACACATATATATACATACACACAAACACACATATATGCATATACAAATCATTACATGTAATTCACCAGTGTTTACTTGATGTAAATATATGTGTGTATATTATAAATACAGTGTGTATGTGTATATATGTTCAAATGTGGATATATGTATATGAGTGTACATATATATTTCTTTCATACAGGTCGTTATCTGTATGTATTCATAAAGGTCATTAGCTAAATTTCCCCAGTGCTTGCTTGATGTAATTGCGTTATTATTGTTTTTCATCTGAGGCTGCTTCCTCAATGGATTCTAAGGGCAGATTATATGATTGATCATACACACGTGTGTGTGTGTGTGTGTGTGTGTGTACATTTGCCTAGATATGCCTACCTATACATACACACTGGTGTGTGTGTGTGTGTGCGCTCCTGTGTAAGTGTGTGTGTGGTGTGTCTGTGTGTGTGTGTATGTGTAGCTATGACCAAACTGAAGCAACCTTCCATTAAAATTGATATTAGAATCAGTAGATGGGAGCACAATGAGGCTGCTGTTAAGGAAGCTCAAATCAATCAAGGAATATTTATTGCAGTGGAGGAAATACATTCCCTCCTTAGTTAGACAGTAGGAAAAGAAGGAGGCCATAGCTGCTGTTCATATAATGCTTCAAGGTCAGTTAGAAAGTCACCCTTTCTGCGGTTTGCTACTGATTTACATACTCCATTTTATTTGATCCTCACAGCTACCTTGTGAGATCATAGTATCACAGACCTAGAGTTGGAAAGGACCTCAGAGACCATCTAGTTACTAGTACAAACCCCTCATTTTAAAAATAAACTAGAGTCTAGACAAGGTAAGTGAATTCCCAAGTTGTCTTTTTTTATTTTTAAGGCAGAATTTAAGCCATATTTTTCTGAATATAGACTCTATAAACAGCATATTCAACTATATGGTAATTCCAAAGGTATTAAATATTCCTGTTTTTATTGATGAGTGAACTGAGGCTAAAGGAAAGTAAGTGACTTGTTCATAGTCACACAAGTAGGTTTGTCAAGCATAAGTAGTGGGCTGGGTGTGGGCTATGACAGGAATTGCCAGAGTTAGGATTCACATGTAAATCCCCCCAGCTCTGAGTCTAGTATCTTTCCTGTCACACCAGAAGGAGGTTTTAAATGTGTGCAAAGAAATAATGAATTACTGTTAGCCAAAGACATACACATATAGATCATAATAGCTTTTAGGATCATAGATTTAGAGCTGATCCTTCTAAGATACTTGCTAACTGATCTTTTACCAACATATTTTGCATACATTACCTCATTTAGTATTCTCAACATCCATGTGAGATCAATAATACAACTATTATACTCCCTTTTATAACAGATGAGAAAGCTGTAGTTAAATCATATGAAGTCAGTTGCCCAAGGTCAACGATCTAGTGTCAGAGACAGGACTTGGAACTTTTCTTCTGTCCCCAAGCTTCTGGATCTCACCACTGTGAGATCTTTCTGTAGATGCCTGTTTTCTAGATAAAATGTGAAACATGTCATCCAAACATTGTTTGGGATTTTTAATTTCCAAGATGCCAAATCACTAATGACAGATGTTTTCAGGAAATTGCCTTTGTTGTTTGAATAAATTAATAGAATAGAATGACTGTTTTGTCACTGTGTAGACACAGCCTTAGGAACAGAATGACAAAGGGGAAGGGAGAAAGGAGGAAGACTTGAGTGGGAGTCTTATGATATACAATAATACTCTTTTGTCCTCCATGTATTTTTTTAATGTTTTGTGCAGAGTACAGTTTACCCAAAGCAAACGCTGTATTATAACTCTCAAAACCTCCCCTCCGCACTGCAGTGGACTACAGTTGTGTGGACTTGTTTTACCCCACGATAAAGAAACATTTCATTATGTAGAAAATCTAATACCAGGATACACTGTGTATGAACAAACGGAGTATGAAAGGCAAAAGTATATGAGAACCATGCAGCTCTAGGCATGTACACAAAAGCTGAGAAGTACTTAAAGGGAACTGCAAAGGAAACTGTACACCCAGGGACAAATAAAACAAAACACAACTTGTTAATGAGGCACTACAAAGCTGTATCCCCATGCATTAGCAGGGCTCTATGACAACTAGAAGAAGGAAGCTCAAGTGGTTTGTGATGTCATTAGAAATTGGATTCTGATGTGTAACTCTATCTAATGACAGCTTTGTGGTGAGTGATGCATTTAGCTATCATTCTGTTTCCTAAGTAAAGCACATATTCATTGGTAAAATGCTCTTCAGGTTGTATATATCTTCCTAAACATATCACAAGCCCTATTTATTAGAGGTTTGTTATTATAGGAGACAAAAAGGCCCCATTCCTAGGTTTTATTGGCTGCTGCCATTTTTAACTCAGCCAAGCATCAGCGTTGATCATCAGTGAATGTTAGAAGTGGGTTCTCAAACATTAGATGTCATCACAAAGTCACAGAAAAGGTTTCTTAATGTACCTGAAAGAATCTATTCAAGCAAATATTGTTGCCTACAAAATATTTCCATGGGAGGCTGTAAAAATATTCTAACGGTGTTGTCATATTTCAAAATATTTTTGGACCTCCAATCTAAGAGTTGCCTTCTAAGCAATTCAAGTCCAAATGATCTGTGATACTTAAGGTTACTTTTTTGTGAGTTTTTTTTATTTTGCTTTTAAGTGCTGAAAGGAATCTTATAGGTAGTATAATCATATAGTGTAATCTCCACTTTTACACATAAGAAACCAAGAGGTTATAGTAGTTGTCCAAGGTGATATAAGCAGCAGGAAGTAGCAACGATGGGATTTGAACCTAAGACTTCTGTGTCCAAATCCAGTCACCTTTCAAACACTGTAGCGCACAAACGCCGTAGTGCTGCAGAGTAACACCTATGTTAAAAGGGGAAAAAAGCATTTCAGTTTGTTCACTTACTTTACTTATAAAAGGTTTGGTGACAGTTGACTTATACCTATTTTTATAAGTCAAGCCATTAATTGGTAAAGATTTATCACTATTAAAGAATATGTCCTTGCCTCCCAAGACACTGCCCAAAATATTTCATATTTTGAGCAAGTATAACACTGTTGGAATAAGTGTAGGCCCTTGCCAGGGTCTTCTTTAAAGAAGACAACATCTATTTGGAAGCGTAACTCCTGGCATATTATTAAAAAATTAGTCAGCTCATGTTATAATCATGTATTATAGGCCAATCAGTAGATGATTGAATTTGAGAAGCTGTATTAAAAAAACCAGCTTAATAGTAACTTTCCATGATTAATAATAGGTTAATTGAGAATCGTCCTGTTTATTTCATAGTTGTATATTTCTTTTTCCCCATGAACAACCTATATATGAAAGGGATTAAACTTGCAAGTTAGTTTCTGATTGGATTATGGCCTTGAAACCAGGATTAAAGTTGTCCTTTTATTTGAGGTCCTTCTTAACCAAATGCATCCACAACCAATGTTGGATTCAAAACTGCATGATGGAAGAGAAAGATGGAAGCCTGAATCAAGTCTGAGCCCTTACAATACTGGAAACACCAATCATAGTTCAGAGATATCATGCACTCATCGGTCCTGGGTGTAGAATGCTTTTTAAAATTCATTTATTTATTTTCTTGTTTATCATTAATTTCCATGAGATTTTGAGTTACAAATTTTCTCCCCATCTTTCCCTTACCAAACACCTCAA
>JAQQSW010014475.1:0-12099 GCA_028646575.1 Pseudocheirus occidentalis | reverse complement strand
GATTAATCTATTCTTTAAAGTGTTGTTTTCTTCAGTCAGGTTGTTGACTCTCTTTTCATGATTTTCTTGCATCATTCTCATTTCTCTTCCCAATTTTTCCTCCACTTCTCTTATTTGGTTTTCAAAGTCCTTTTTCAGTTGATGTATAGCTTCTACACATTCTTCAGTGGTCTTGGAAGCATTTGGTGTGGGAGTTCTGAGTTCTGGGCTCTCTTCCTCCCATTCCATGCTTTGACCCTTTTTGTCCACAAAAAAGGATTCTAGAATTTTATTGTTTTTATTTTCCTTCCTTTTTCTCATGTTGGCCAGTCAATTAATTGGTTGTTTTTTTTTGTTAGCTCTTTGAAACTCTGCTTTTAAGGTGGGGGGAAGCTCTGTTCCATATTGCTGGGGTTTTCCCAACTGCCAGAGCTGTTAGGGGGGTGTTGCAAGTCCCCCCAGCTTTGGCTTGCTGAAAGTGCACCCCAGGACCACCACCCAAGACCATGATCCAGATCCAGGCTGCTCAATGCAAGAGCACTTGGCCCTGATCAATCGATTCAGCCCACCTGCTGAGTCCACAGGCCAGGGCCTCTGAAGCAGCCTGGTGGGGGCTGCTGGTGGATCCAGCAGTTCCCTTCCCCCACTTCTTCTTTGCCCCAGGGGCAGAATGGCTGAACTGCTTTACCACCTCAAATTAATTTTCCAAGTTTCACTTTCACTAACCGTATCTGAAGATTCAAAGATCCCCTTAGGCAGGTGCTTTAGATTTTCTTTGAAGTAGACTCAAGCTGCTGTTTGGGAGTCTCCGTTGCTCCTCGTGGCCGCCCTGAGTCCTTGCCTGGCCGTGGTGGTTTTGGGCTCCTTGGTCTCTGCTCCACTAAAGTGAGAGCTGCCTCTCTCCCGTCCAGTTCCTCCCGCCTTGGCAGATGCAGAGGTGCTGGAGGCTGTAGAACCTCTGCAGGCTGGCTGTGGGGCTCAGCTCAGCTCCTTCCCACTGCCCCAGTCTCAGCTTCTGGGTGTTCCAGCCTTTGCTCCTGGCGGCCACGTTGAGCCCCTGCCGCTGAGCTGCCTCCAGCGAGAGGTGTGTTCTCTGGATTTTTGTGAGTCTGAGAGTCCTAGACTTTCCTAGACTTTGTCTGGGCTCATATTTCATGGGTGTTTAGGGTGGCGGTGTGGGAGCTGCGTGACCTTTCTGCTTCTACGCTGCTACCTTGGCTCTGCCCCACCCCCCCCCCCCGACTGCATTGTCTTTTATTTCACTCTACAGCTAGAGAAGAATCTTCAAAGCTGGGGAGGAGGCCTGAAATTCTTTGAGATCTCAGGCTTAAGAAAATTACTTTCCATTGAAATAGTATAAAATACTCTTAGTACCCAGCCAAAAGAACAGGCCTGGGAACCTCTGAGAATCCAACTTTTGAGATTATTGTTTGTTTGGAGAGCTTAACTATGTTTTTGTGAACCAAGACTAATAAAGAAAAAGCTTTGTTCAGCAGGAGAGCAGAAAGGCTCAGAAGAGAAATGGTTCCATCTAGCAGTTGACATGTGATACAAACATATACATGAGGAGACCAAGGATAGCAGGGGCTTCAGTCTAAAGTTGTGAATTGCCCTGGGGCACAGGGGTATCCTCCACTCATGTGCCTCACTGTCAGGTTTCTGTAAGTTTGTACCCATTCTCTCCTTCAGATTCTGTGTGCATTGTTGGGAGAGTATAACTCAGTTTTATGTTATGTCTACATTATGTTATGTTATATTACCTTATGCTGTACTACATAATGCTACATTGTCTTGTGTTACTGTATGGTATCATTACTCTTGCTTTCTATCATGTTTCACAATTAAGAAATAATGGTAATAACTAATCTGTTTAAATGGAAGCACAATGGTAGGGTCTCAGGCAGAATGCTATGCCTCCCCTCTTTGGGAAATCACATTAACCTAGTACTGTGAGTGCAAGTTGAGAGAAGTGAGTGAACTAACCCCAGTTCAGAAAGACAGAGAACCTTGGTAAAGTTAGAGATATTGGTGCCGTCTTGTCCACTTCCCCTGCCAGTATACTCCTATGTTAAATGAGGGCAAAGCTTCCACATTCTTCCTTTTCTTTCCAGTTGCTGCTGCTCCTCTCTCTATCTCTTCCTCTGTTTTTTCTTGGTCAGTTACCAAGCCCAATCATTGCTAGGTGAGAAGCCTGTTCATTCTCTCTGGTCACTCAAATGGAAGTAGGAAGAATAAAGGTGAAAGATACTAGCATTATCCTACATTAAGAAGTATAAGAATTGGATTTCTGTCCCAAATATGTTCATGTTTCTCTAGTTTGTTTTCATAATGATAGAAAACCTCTAATTCCCTTTCAAGCATATTATAGGGATTCAAGGAAGGGTGCTTTGTACCTGCAATTTCAATGGTAGGGAAACTCAGTGGTAGAAAACTCCCAGGAGTTCATGAGAACCAATTGTTAAATTTTCTGGATGAGCATTTAGACCCGTGAATAGGCAAATGCTCTAAGTCAGGACTTGATTTACCATTTTGTTGATTGCCTAGATTTAAGAAAACAATATCAGTAATGCAGATTGAATTTAAAACCCTGTCATGTGCTCTAAATCACTATTGATTAGAGAAATGCAAACCAAAACAACTCTGAGATACCTATCACACAACCTAACACATCACACCTATCAGATTGGCTAACATGACAAAACAGGAAAATTATAAATGCTGAGGAAGATGTGGGAAAATTGGAACACTAATTTATTGTTGCCAGAGTTGTGAACTGATCCATCCACTTTGGAGAGCAATTTGGAACTATCCCCAAAGGGCTATAAGAATGTGCATACCCTTTGATCCAGCAATACAACTTCTAGGTCTGTATTCTAAAGAGATCATACACATGGGAAAAGGAACCACATGTGCAAAAATATTCATAACAGCTTTTTGTGGTGGCAAGAATTAGGAATTGATGGGATACCCATCAATTGGGGAATGGCTTGAACAAGTGGCATATGAATGTAATAGAATACTATTGTGCTATAAGATATGATGAGCAGGCAGATTTCAGAAAAACCTGGAAAGACTTGAATGAACTGATGCTGAGTGAGGTGAACAGAACCAGGAGAGCATTGTACACAGTTACAGCCATATTGTGCAATGACTAACTTTGATAGACTTAGATCTTCTTAGCATTGTAAGGATACAAGACAACTCCAAAGGACTCACAATGGAAAATGCTATGCACTTCCAAAAAAACCAAAACAAAACAACTATGGGGTCTGAATGCCAATTGAAGCATATTATTTGCTCTCTCTTTTTCCTTTTTTTGTTTGTTTCTTCTTTCTTGTGGTTTCTTCAATTGGTTCTAATTCTTCTTTACATGACTAATGTGAAAACAGGTTCAATATGAATGTATATGTAGAGCCTATATCAAATTACATGCTGCCTTGGGGTGGGGAGAGGGGAGATGGGGAGAAAATTTAGAACTCAACATATTATGTAAGTGAATATTGAAAACTAAAAATAAATCAAATTTTAAAAAGAAATTTAAAAAGTGTGTTATGCATCTAGTTTTTCCCAGGGAGCTGGTTATTAAACATTTACTGGCTCTTTCCCCTGATGTAGATAAAAAACTTACTTATAACTTAAATTATAATCTACTAGAGTTACTAGGAAGCACTGAGAGGTTAACCAGTTAATATACATTTGTTTAACTCCTGCTATAATTTATGTCAGACACTGTGATCAGGATACAAATAGGAAAACAAAGTAATACTTACCTTCAAGGAATTTACGTTTTAAAAGGGACCACAACCTGCACACATATATGTAAATGCAACATTTGGATAGAGTAGCATCTGGTGCAATCGGGTTAAGTTTTCTGTAGGAGTTACAGCTTGGCCTGAGTTTTGAAGAAAACTAGAGATTCTGAGAAGTGGAGTGAGAAGGTTGTACGTTCCAGGCATATTTGAAAGCCTAAGCCAAAGCATGGAAATGGACTATCATATAGGAGAAATAGTAAAGAAGTAATTTTGCCTGTATTATAGGGCATATAAAGGGAGTTATTATGCAATAAACCTGAAAAAGGTAGGAAACAAATAATAAAAGGGCTTAAAAGATAAATATTTTATCCTACAGACAATAGGGAGTCATTAAAATATTTGAGTAGGACAGTGGCATGGTCTTACCTGACTTTTGAGAATGTTACTTTGGCAGTTGTGTGGAGAATACATTGGAGAGGGGAGATTTGAGTCAGAGAGAACAAGTAGAAATCTATAATGATCCAGGTGAGAGATAATGAGGGTCTGAAAAATGATAGTAGCTATGTGAGTGGAGAGAAGCCTATGGATGTGAGAGATAAGTTGAGGTAAAATTGACAAGCCTTGACAACTCATCAGATATAGGAAAAGAAGGGAGAGGAAGAGTGGCGCTCAGGTGGTGCAGTGACTACAACACCAGCCCTAGAGTCAGGAGGACCTGAGTCCAAATCCAATCTCAGACACTTAACACTTACTATAGCTGTGTAACCTTGGGCTAAGTCACTTAACCCCAACTATCCTGCCTTACCCCATCCAAAAAAAAAGACAAAAAAAAGAAAGGAGAGGAAGAGTGAGCAGCCCAGGATGACTTCAACATAGTGAACCTGGGTTCATCTGGGTTGGTGGTGCCATCAACACAAAAAAGGATGTTGGGATTAGGGGTGGCTTTTTGGGAAAATATATGTCTTTATTTGGATGTGATGAGTTTGAGAATGTTCATTTGGAGATGTAGGACTGGAACTCGAAAGAGACTAGGACTAGATATTTTGAACTGGAGTCACCTTCCAAGATATGATAATTGAACCCACTGGAACTGAAGAGATCACAGAGAGAATGGAGAGAGAAGAGTTTACATGACTTGTCCATAATCAAACAGCCAATATATCTCTAAGGCAGAAGTTGAGCCAAAGACTTCCTGATTTCAAGGCCAGCCATGATCTCATGCTGCTTCCTAGTATTAAAAGAATGAGAATTTGTGAACTATTTTAAACTTTTCAGATGAAAATTCAAGACAATTTATTGATCATTTAATTCTGCTAGTATGACTCTAACTGGGGAAAGACTTATGTATCATCACACTATGTATCCCTCCTTATGTATCATCACACTACTCATATTTTCCAGTCATGTTCTTTCCACTATCGCTTATCATCAGCAACCATGTGCCTTCTGCCTAACAAGTGTAGCCTGTTTTACCAACTCAGCCATCTTGAGTTGGCAGGCCTGGTAGATGGAAAAATCCCCTCTGTTTTGACTTGTAAATAAAGCAAAATGTGTAATGGAAATGTGAGTGGGAATAAAAATGCAACACCATGAAGTCACTTTTTGGAACAAAACTGTGTATTAGTAATGATGCTTCTTCTTGGGTTTGAATTTTCTCCTATTGTCTTATAAGAATGAATGATTTCTATAGTGATATCTAGAAAAAGAAAGAATGACAGATACTACCCTGAAGAAACTTCAGGCAAACAGATAGTCCAATCCAATCTCTACTATACCCTACCACTCCACACCACACCACACCACACCACACCACACCACACCACACCACACCACACCACACCACACCACACCACACCACACCACACCACACCACACCACACCATACCACACCACACCACACCACACCATACCATACCACACCACACCACACCACACCATACCATACCATACCATACCATAACATACCATACCATAACATACCATACCACACCACACCACACCACACCACACCACACCACACCACACCACACCACACCATACCATACCATACCATACCATACCACACAGCAAAGATTTATTGAGTGCCTACTATCTGACAAATACTATCCAAGACACTGGGGCTACAAAAAGAAAAAAAATGCCTCTGCTATCAATGAGTTTATATTCTACTCTGGGAGGAAAAATACTTTACATACTAAGCAAGTACAAGATAATTTTAGCAGGCAGAGTACCAATAGCTAGATGGATCAAGAAGGGTTTCTTGTAAGAGATGGCACATAAGCTGATCTTTGAAGGAAGCTTTTTAAGGAAGACTTGTTTTTTGAAGGAAAGATTTTAAGAGGAAGAGGAAAGACTGTAGTCTAGGCATTGGGGACAGCCTATATAAAGGCACAGAGACAGGAAACAAGAGTGTTGAATCTGGAGGATTATTTGTAAGTATGCCATTTTGGTTGGAACATAAGTAGAATTCATCTATTTATTCAGTCCTAATCTCTCTGCTGAATTCATCACTTTTCCAACTGCCTACTAGACTCCTCAAACTCAATGTCCTCAACTTAAACTCAACATGTCCAAAACTTATCTTTCCCCCCAAGTCCTCCCCTCTTCCTAAAACTGACACCATCATGGTCTAGGCCCTCATAACATCATGAACTATTGCAATATTATTTTGGTTGGTCTTCCTGCTTCAAGTCACTCCCCACTACAGTCCATCTTCCACCCACCTATCAATTTGATTTTCCTAAGGCACTGGTCTGACCATATCACCCCCTCCTCTTAATAACTACAAGGGCTATCACCTTCAGAATCAAATATAAAATCTTTTTGTCATGGCATCTAGGTGGCATAGTAGATAGAGCACTGGGTCTCAAGTCGAGAAGATCTGAGTTCAAATTTTTATATAGATACCAACTAGTTGCGTGGCTCTGGGTAAGTCACCTAACCTCTCTTTGCCTCGGTTTCCTCAATTGTGAAATGCACTTACCTCACAAGGTTATTGTGAGAATCAAATTAAATTATAAGTGTTAAGTGATTGGCACAATGCCTGGCACATCATAGATACTACATAAATATGTTCCCTCCTTTACCCTCTCTCTGTTTGTCCTTCAAAGCCTTTAATAAACTGACTTCCTCCTACTTTTCCATTCTTCTTCTTATACTTTAACTTCCTGTCCTTGCCTGGAAAATGGTTCACCAAATTTCAACATGGATTGCAAAAAGACAGAACATATTGATCATGTTCTAAGACCTAAGTTCTTATTGGCCAGGCTTCTCATTAAACTACTAAGGTAGTTTATTTTGCTATTAAGTATCAAGACTTGGTAACTGATTTGGATAGAGTACTAGACTTGTAGTCAGAAAGACCTGAGTTCAAACCCCACCTCTAGCTATGTGACCTTGGGAAAATTTCTCAACCTCCCTAGGTCCTCAGTTTCTTTATCTATAAAATGGGAAGGTTGGATTGGATGGCCTCTGAGGGCCCTTCTAACTCTAAATCTCTGATCTCAGGAGAAATGAGGAAAAAGAATGAACAAAAATGTTTTTGTTTGTATTCCACCCCTGTGCCTAGCACACTCAATTAGTCATCTCATGAGAAGGTCCTTGAGGGCTGCATGTGTCATTTAAAAAAATATTTATGTACTCCATATCTACAACAATTCCTTGAACATTATAATCACTTAATCAGGTTTTTAAAGCTTAATTTAATAGTTTCTTGAAGATTTTGTGATAATGACAAATTGTTTTGTCTTTACCATATCTAGCATAGCATCTTCATTTCCCCAAGTCTTTTAAGATCTGGCTCAAGACTCATCTCCAAAAAGAAGTTTTCCCTTCTTAACTCCATCCCACAATGAAAATTCCCTGACTTTCTACCAATGGGTTCTACATTTTCATTTAACATTTCTTTATATAATGCTTATATAAAACTTTAGTAGAGGGAAGAGCTGTGATGTGTGTGGGCTTTTTAATGTGCATTAACATATTTGTTTTGTTTAATGACAAAGGGAAGAGAGGAGCACGGGAAACTAGTCCATTAAGTCTTTGGAAAATGTCATGTAACAAGTAATGTAGTTTTGTACAATACAAAACAAAAATGTACCATCACATAGACCCCCACATGTAGATAATTCCATATTTTGATTTTCAGCAAAAATGTCCATCCATGGCTCTGTTTTTAAAGAAAGTGAGACATCCTTAACTGCAATAAATTATTTTGGTCCAAAAAAGTCCTATTGCATTGTGAACACTATAAAATTTATAGAAAAGTCTGCAGTTTTAATAACAGTAAATAACTTATTACACTATAGAATGGTCTTTGTTCATAAGCTGTAAATAGACATTTCAAATATGGCACATATATGCATATTATATGTGTAAACATGTATGTATACATATATATTCCTTTAATAAAGTCATGTAAAGCTATAAAAACTTAATCCAAAAAAAGCAAAGTAGATTCAGATGAGGCCTTTTGAATGCAGCTATTTTAAGAATTAAAATGAAGTCCCAGAACGGGCCAAGAGGTGGTTACAGTGAATAAAATAACATTTCTAATTATTTTAAGCCCATTTTGCTGACCAGTTTCCAGTCTAAATAATTAACATAAAACCAAATACTTGCACTGACCATTTTCATAAAGTAGAATGCATCAAGTTCCATGAACATATGTATTTGTGATTATACTATGAGAAGAAAAGCTTAATGCACATGCTAAAAATATAGCTTTCAGAATTTTACCCCTCTCTGCCACCACTTTTCTCAGTACTTGTTAACATTTCCACTGTTTATTATCATGGTATCATGTATTTCCCAAGATAATATGTTCATCATCAACTAAATCGCGAAGTAATGTAAGTTCTATAACACACATTACACATATGTAACACATGAGTCCATAAAACCCCAAATATATATATGGAGCCGTCCTTGCCAAATTCGGAGATAGAGCCAAACTTTTAATGGAACAGCAGAGCGTAATGAAAAGGGCACTGGTGTGGGAATGAGAGGACTTTGATTGGAGTCCCACTGCTGCCACTTAGCACCTGTGTGATCTTGGACTAATCACTTTGTCTGCTTGGGCTTCAGCGGATCTGGTTCTGCACATTTTACTCTGTATCAATTCATTAGATGCCAAGTTTCCCTGAATATTTCACATTTGTCATTGCTATGACCAGCAGGTATTACTGAAGAGCAAAGTTGACTGGGCATTCATTCTTTTACCCCTAAGAAGAGGCAATCCTTCCTCTTACAGGGAATTTTGTGGAAGATTTGATTCCTCTCAAAAATATACCCTTTCTCCTCTTTCCTCAGGGAATTCTTGAGGCATGGGTGAGAGGAGGGTGTGATTTTTCCCATGTTTCATACCTCTACACACTGCCTTCTCTAGAAAGAACATTATTAATAAAACACACAATGTCTTGGAGACCCAAAGCTAGGGAGCTCCCTTGTACACTCTAGAGACCAAGGTATAAGAGTCATCTGCCCTAGTTAACTTCTGTCTATTCTCAGTTAGGCCCTGGCATCCTATCCTTCCTTTATACTTCCCAAACATGGAATAAACATGCAGATATGAGATACAAAATAATTATGACTGATCATGCATTTTATATGAACAAAATCAGGTAAGAAAAGATATAGAAACTCTTGGTAACTTTTTGGAAGTCACTGAGAAGTGTTGGACACAGCCAGCCGTCTCCACTCCATTCATTCTCTCTGTCTCTCTGTCTCTCTCTGTCTCTCTGTCTCTGTCTCTGTCTCTCTGTCTCTCTCTGTCTCTCTGTCTCTCTCTCTCTCTCTCTCACACACACACACACACACACACTTCAAACTCTTCTGTTATTTTTATTTTCTTCACATTTTTGTCAAGTTTCCCCCCTCAAACTTAATTGGGATTTTTTCAAGCACTTTTGGGAAGAGGACTGATTTGGTTTTCCCTCTGAATGATTGGTAAATGAAAAGGCATTTGGTCTTGAAAAGTACAGTTCATGAGTGAATTCTCTCAACTCATGACTTCAGGAGTTCAATTTCTAAATTTTGTTTTGTTTTTAGTAGGTTCACTTACTCATTGAATGAGTGATAGAATTCTCTATGACACTCAAAAACGATGATGTTTCTTATGCTATAGCCTTCTTATATTTCTCCCTGTAAACCAGGGGCAAGAGTCTGAAGAAAATGAGACTAGGAGAGGAAGCTGAAATTCCTCAAAATCTTAGGTTCTGATTGCCAAAGACACTTGCTGAGGATTGAGATGTTACCCTTGTCTAACCACAGTCTGGATTCCGAGTTTCAATGTCTGCTACCTACTGTAGCCACAACATAATCAGAGCAGGCTGATGTTATGGGTCTGACTATATACTTCTCATGAAAACACAGGAAACATAGGTTCAGTGGTTGTTGTCTTATGTTTCCCTTCAACATTCAGGCTCTTAAATATAATCTGGGTGTTGCCACTATAAGGAGTATCACATTTACACTTTGCTCATCAAGTACCATTTCTTTTATTAGCTTGCAGCTCTATATTCATGTAAGCAATTATTTTACTTAGTCCACAGTCTTTGATTGTTGAACCAATATTAGAATACCATGCATAGGTGGTATTTTTTGGACTGGTGGCTATCAAGATATCACCTGAAAACACTGATGTTCCTGCCAGTTTTTGCTCTATTCTTCATTCAGTGTTAGTTTACATTAGACACTTTAACCTAAATGAGGGACAGCTCCATGGTACAGTGGATAGAGTGCTAGCCCTGGAGTAAAGAGGACCTGCATTCAAATTTGACTTCTGGCACTTACTTCGTAAAACGAACTGGAGAAGAAAATGGAAAACCACTCCAGTAATTTTGCCAACAAAACCCCAAGTGGGGTCACAAACAACCAGAGATGACTGAAAAATGACTGAAACAACCACCACCTAAATAACATGACTATGTTTAAGCTTATTGAAATACTCAGTTCATTTTATGTGATATGTACTCAGTGATATCTTCTCTCTCAGTACAAGGGAATGCATAAAAGATCTGTGACTTCATTGGTTAGGGAAATCCCTTTACTGCTGTAGATCATAGAGTTTATAATCTATAACTTGGTATATAATTTCAGAACCTGAATCTCAAAGAGGTTTAATGATTCTCTATGACTTTACCACCTGCTTCCAGCCTATTTATCCAGACTTGGTACATATTACTCCACTTCACCCACAGTTGTACAGTTCAACCAAACTGACCTACACTCCCTTCTACACCATACTTCATCTCCAACTGTCCCCTAAGTACCATCTCCTCTCCTTCATGTCTTAGAATCCGTACCTTCCTTCAAAGATCAGATCAAGACTTACAACATCTTTCCTCACCCTCTTAGCTGCTAAAGTAGCTATATCTCTCCTGATCCCTCCCCCCAAATTATTTGTTTATGCAAGATACAACTATACTTTGTATATATTTTGTTTCTACTTATATGGGTACATGTTGTTTCCCCAAATCAAATTAAATAAAAAACTATTTCATTTTTTTGTCTTTATATCTCTGGAGCCTCACACAATTCCAGTGAAATAATAGGAGTTAATGCCTATTGATTGGTTGATTGATTGATGGTAGCATTAGTAGTAAATGTCAGAAGTGGGTTTTGAACCCAGGACTCCCTGGTTTCAAATCCATCACCTTTTCCAATATGCCATATTATCTCTCTGTGGAACAATAAAGATTTTTTTGGTATTTAAATAATTTTTTTCTTTGTTTTCTTGTTTACATCATTCATTTTCATGAGATTTTTTGAATTATAAATTTTCTCCCCATCTTTCCCCTACCCCAAGCCCAAAACAGCAATCCCACCGTAAAGCCCCTCCCCTGATCTGCTCTCTAACTTTCTGGTAGGGCACGGAGGGTCTCCCTACCACAGCCCCTGTATATATTAATTACTAGTTGCAGGTATTGCAGAGCTTTAAATTCTAGATTCTTTCGATTCCTCCCTTGTTACCCAACCCCACTGAAAGGACAAGCAATTCAATACAGTCTGTGGATGTGTGATTATACAGTACATCTTCATAGTGGACATACTGTGGCAGTGCTCATATGTCCCTCCTTCCTATCCCTCTTCCCCCCTTGTTCTGTTCTCTACCCTGTCCCTGTCCCTTTACTTAAGTGTGTGCTTCCAGCATCCCTCCCCCAGACCCTGCCCTCCCCTCCATCATCTCCCCTCTCATCCCCATGCCTCCTACTCTCCTGTGTGGCATGATGCCCAGTTTAGAGTTTATGCCATTCCCTCCCTCAGCCAAATTCAATGAGAGTAATTGAAAGTAAAGTTGTACAGTTATCCCTTGCCTCTTCTATATGGGATGTTTACCCCATTTTGTCTCTCCCTGTCTCCTCTCATT
>JAQQSW010014474.1:0-12099 GCA_028646575.1 Pseudocheirus occidentalis | reverse complement strand
CTTCCCCAGAAGGCAAGGCAATTGGAGTTAAGTGACTTGCCTGAGATCTCACTGCTAGTAAGTGTGTCAGGTGTCTGAGATCAAATTTGAACTCAGGTCTTCCTGACTCCTGGACTGGTGCTTTATTCTCTGCCCCACCTAGCTGGGGCCCCACCCCCTCCATTCCCCCCAGTTAATACAAACTAAAAATCACTTACTTGAAAGAAACAATTGACAGTTTTTTAAATGAAAAGGTGTTCTTGTCTGACATCTTGATACATCTGACCATCTTGGGCATTGAGTATTAAAAGTCTGGTAGAGAATATTTGGGTAGTCTGTGTAGAACACCTCATATAATTAATCAGATACAGTGAAGTGGCTACGTCGTTTGGTTGAAAGAGATTCTAGATTTGGGGGTTTTAGAGCATTCCCCTATTATCTCAGCTATTTTCGTGACTCTCCTGCAAGCTATCACTTATCTTTGAGCTAAGCTAATGCTGTGCCATGTGTCTCCCCTGGCTGTTTTCTGAACTTCCTTATTTCTCTTCAGGGCACCCAGGCTACTGACTCCATAGTCATCCTTATTCATTTCTCCCCCTCCACCCCCACCCCCACCCCATTTCAAATCATTTGCTCTGTTTTGTTAGTTTTCCTTTCACATCTCTTTCTTAGGCTTACAGGCCAAACTCAACTGGTTGCTTCAGTGTTACTCATATGTAACATTGCATTTCCCATCTTTGTGCACATGTCTAGAGTAACCTCTCTGTCTCCCATAAGCCAGTTTCATTTAAAGATCGGTTAAAAAAACCTCTACAAAAGGTTTTTTCTCTCCCCCACCACCCCACCCCCATGCCACATTCAGCAGCTGCAGGTACTTCCTTTCTCCTAAATTAGATGTAGCTTCTTGAGAGGATGAGTATTTTCACTCTTGTCTTTGTATCTTTAGCACCTGCATGGGGTGGGGACATAGGACTTAATGTATGCTTGTTGGTTGACTGATCAATTCTTTGTAATTAGTTTTCTCATTAATAAAATGACAGTCTCCAGAACCGTCATTTATAAAATGATGATCCCCAAGTTCCTTTCACTTCTTAAAAATGTGATCCATGGGTTCCTTGGGACAAGCAAGTATTAAGTTGTTTTTAAATAAAGGTATTAAAAATGAACTCATTCTGATTTTTACATTTAAAAAGTGAATCAAGACAATTGGGAGTTTATTTAGGAAATTATGTTGGGGGAGGAAAACAAAGTCAGATCTGGAGCTCTCTCACTGATTAGCAGTAGGGGGAAATGTCAAAGCTGAGGATAGTTCCTTTTAGGGAAAGTCTTTGGAGGTTCCAGAAGGGAGGGTTTCAGTAGCAGTAGTATTTATCATTGTGGCCCCTCAGCTCCATTGCCAACTCCCTTCAAGTGTTTTCCTTACCTCGAAGTTGATGTATATTAAACAGATTATGAGGTCTGACTCCACCCATCTAAAATCTTACTGTCTTCCAAGTTTCAACTGATCCTCAGAAGTCACAGTTCTTTTCTAGGGGTGGGGGGTACTGGTTGATCTAGACTGGACAAGCCCATTTTAGACTCCAGGGAATCAAAAACCTTCCCACCCTTGGAGGCTGTCAAGCACAGCTAGTCAACTAAACAAACTTGAAAGGCTTAGAGCCGGAAAGGCATCCAAATTATACTACTTTTAGCTCCCAATTTTAAGCCTCAGTGAAAATTGTTCCCTTAGTCATACAGTAAATGAGGCATTTGCAATTGACTGTGGTTCTAAAAATTTCAGCTCTTGGCCACCTTTATATCTGTTCCCACAAGTCTTAGAAGGATGTCGACACTCCAGAAACATCTCACACAAAGAGAATTGAAGGCAGAAATGCCCACCCTCTGAGGTGGTGGTGTTTTCCATAAATTCATCTATTTTTATTCTAGGTTCAAATGTAAGACCCAGTATAACAAATACTTATAACCTGAGTTATGAATTTATGAATATTTTCCAGATATAGATCCTGTTGTGATTAATATAACATTCATGTCATTGAAATCTTAGTAACTTTTTTGTCATGTATTGTGTTTTCTTAGTTGCCACATAGAACCATCAAATGAGGGTCTATGAAACCTGATGGTAAAAAAAAGGGGGATGGTGGTGAAAGGTGGGTTGTTTTTCATTGAGAACTGTTGTCTGTCGTCCTCTGGGCAATTTATGCTGCCTTGATGCTTTTTCTTGTTAGTTCATGTGACTTAAGTTGGGTACCCTGACTTCAGTTTTTTCACCTGAGCGCTTTAATGTTCTTTAATTCAAGTTTTGGAATTATATATCCAAGGGTACCTTTAGATCCATGGCACCCTGGCTTCAGTAGAGCAGGGATGATCAGATTTACATTAGATACTCAGATTCTGGCCCTGTCTTTTCCTTCCCCCATTCCCCCCCCTCCAAAACGGGAGAATTTTAATAGTCTGCGGGCCATTACTGATAAGTGCATAGAGACCTGGCTAAAGGCATAAACACCCCTCCCCCACCCAAAGCCAAACAAATAAACACATAAAGCCATACAAAATCTGCATTTCTAAATAACTTGACAAAATTCAAGAGGGATTAATAGAAAGGGAAATCTTTCCTCATTCAAGCTAGCTTCAGAATACATAAACTTATATGGTAATCTGTCCACACAAAATACACTTACTGTCTGTACAGATACAATAAGAAAATGCTCTTTAAAGCAATAAAGCCTTAAATTTAATTGGCAAGTGATATTCAGTGTTAATGGCTGGGACATCTGACATTGTCAAAAAAGATAACACTTGTTAATTTATAAATGTAGTAATATACAAGTCATATTGCCAAGTAGACACTTTGCAGGGTTACATAAAATTCAAAAGATGAAATAGCAAGGGAAATAAAATCAGGACATAGGGAACATACTGCTTCTGACTCCACAGTGATCAACAAAACTGGTAGCAGTTTCAAAAGAAAAGTAGATCAATGGAACAGATTAGACAAGGAAGAATAAGAAATAATTGAACTAATAAACCCAGCATATAATATATGATATGCCACAAAATTTGAAATTCTTTTGGAACCCAGTTAAAAGAAAGTTGCTTAGGATGTCCTTGGCCTTGTCTGCTTTAATTAATTAATTGGCTATGCTTTTTCCCTCTTTCACTTTAGATATGGAGGGCAACATGATTTGGGCCGTGGGCAAGAGTGGATCCCTGGAGTTTTAAAAAAGCCTGTGTTTCTGTAATTCCTGTCCTCCAAGACTGAACTTGCCTCCCCCCAACCCCACCGGATTCAGAATCAGGGTCATGTTATTTACCTTAGGATCTAACTCCTTAAGTCATAGGCTTTATCAGGTCTGGGATCCTTAATCATAAATAGGGTTGAAGATAGGAACTGTGACTCCTAGATAAGACTGCCTCTACACTTGCACATTGGTACCTTTCCAGCAATTTAGAGAGTTGCCTCTAGCACTGAGAAGTTAAGTGACTTGAAACTGGTACCAGTTTTGTTGATCACTGTGGAGTCAGAAGCAGTATGTTCCTTATGTCCTGATTTTATTTCCCTTGCTATTTCATCTTTTGTTAAGTTAAGTGACTTGTTACTTGCCCAGTTAAGTGACTTGTCACATGACCAGGCTAGTGGCCCCAAAGACCAACTTTATCCACTATACTGAGTTGCCTCTGTCAAGAACACTGAGTCATGGAACAGTATAAAGAAGAATGCTGGATTTAGAAGCAGAGAAGCCAGTCTCACATTCTGGTTTTGCCACTTAATTCCTGTGTGGCTTTGGCAAAATCATCAAATTTCACTAGGTCTTGTTCATCTGTAAAATGAGGGGATTGGACTAGTTTAAATTTTCTTCTAACTCTAAATCTCTGATCAGCTCTTGTGTTAGTCAACACACATTGGAGGTGGCAGAGTATTAAAGTGAAAAAGCACTGATTCTGGAGTCAGGATGGAGGTTCAAACCCCACTTCTAACACTTGTATATATGTTCATTTTCAAATACGGTTAATCTGGGCCTCAGTTTCTTCATCTGTAAAATGAGGAGTTGGGTTAGATGGTTCCTTGCAACCCATAAATTCCCACAGGCACAGGGGTTAGGACAAAACAAAATGGGTCTGGATCTCCAGAAATTGATATTCTACAAGATTTCTGGTCCTCTGAAGTCTGGTGCGAGTCACAGGACAGATAACTGTTGACCAGGGCTTAAGTCCCAAACCCTTGATTATACTTGCCTTAAAGATTGTACCATTTAAGTTGGATCTTCTTAGATTTTGAGCCTTTGTTTCCCCACTAGAGGGATGTCCTGCAAGTGGAGTACTGGTTCCCATAAGACTTGTAGTCCTTAACCAGCTCTTTCTGTCATCCTCAGTCTAACGCTTCTTTGTCAAAGTGACCTGAGTGTCAAGTTGTCTTCCTCCTTTTCTCTGCTTCCATCCACAATATTCCTTTCACCTCCCCAATCTGGCTGACAGCTATAGCTTTTGCCGCTTGAGGGATCCCCTCTGCCTAAAATCTGAAGTGTTGCTGCTCATTATTTCTTCCTATCACATTCATAAAATATTTTTGTGAATATCTGTTATAAGTTTTCATTTGGTATATAATCTTCATTCTTCAGTATATTCATACCCACTTTCTTGAGAGCCATCCCTTGTAACACAGAGAGGAGGGGGAAGAAACCCAGTTTAGCGAAACTAGCCCAACATAGCCATTAAGTTAACATTACAATTAACTTTCCACGTCATGATTTTCCCCGTTTCAGTTTCTGTATACTGTGGGTTGGCAGAAGAAATTAAATGGGAATTTTTGGGGAGTTTTGAGAAAGCTGGAGACGACACAGAAAAAGTTTAGAAACTGAGAAATGCATAAAATATATGTATGGTCTTTAATAGAACACCAGCCCTGAGTTCAAATCCAGCCGTAGACACTTAACACTTACTAGCCATGTGACCTTGGGCAAGTCACTTAACCCCAATTACCCCGCTCTCTCCCTTCCAAAATGCAAAAGAAATAATAATAATAATAATAATAATAATATCAACCCAAATTTTACAGTGAGGTATTATAAACACCCCATAAAAGAAAAAAATTCAGACGACTACCCTGATAGAAAGCAGGGCCAAAAGATTTTATGGGGATTTTTATGCTCGTGGGGGCAGGTGTCCCAAACCCCCTCAATGTGGAAGGGATAACTATATGTTAGAGTCTGTCATTTCTTACTACACAGAAAAATCTGTTATATTCCTGAACTGCAGCTCAGCCTCAGCTGATTGACATCCCCTTTATGACTTATGTTTTCACATTTGACTTTGTATTGCCTTCCAGTGTGAAGCTCCATTTACCTGAGAGACATTTCACATCATCTTTGGAGAAAACCCGTTCACTTTCCTGTATGCTTATTTCTCCCCGGATTTCATTTGTGACTTTGATGTAGATTTCTTGAAGCTTACCCAGCTACCTTCCCCCTTTTCCCCACCTCCCACCCCTTAGTGAGGACATTTCCTGCCTATTCTCACATCTTGGGGCACATTCTGTACCTTATTTATGTAATAGAGTTATTGGGGAGGTGGGGGGGAGGGTGTCATCTCCCCTCCTTAACTAGAAGCAGCATCATGAGGGCAGTTCCCCTGTTTTAGGTAAACTTGGCCTTCTTTTCCTTTTACTTAGCGCAGGGTCATGTACCCACCTGGTACTTTTAGTGCATTTGTGGAATATTTATTTATTTTTAAATCTTCATTTCTGAATGTTTTCTCACTTCTGCTTAAGGCCATCCCTTTTAACAAAGAATAAAAGAAGGGAAAACAGCTTGTCAGCATTACTAAGCAGCACATCCATCCAACAATGTCTGTATGTAGTGCTCCACACTCACAGACCTTGAATCTGCGAGAAGGGAGGGACTTTTGTCTCTTCTTTGAGGACAAGCTCTGTCATCATAATTCATTGAAACTTTTCAGTTTTTGTTTGTTTACATTTATGTTGTATTTGTTGCTTGTGTTGTTTTCCTGGTTCTGCTGCCATCACTTCAAATGATTTCTTCTGTCTTCCTGAGCTTTTCTGTGTTGATTATATTCCATTGCATCATAAAATCTTAAATTCATATACCATAGTCTGTTTAGCTATTCCGTCAGTGGATGGAATTGACTCTGTTTCTAGTTCTTTGCTCCTACAAGAAGTGCTGTGATGAATGTTTTGGTGTCTCTGGGAACTCTGTGTCCTAGGCCTTCTTGGGACATGCCTGGGAGTGGGAGCTCTCTTTCAAAGGTTGTGCACATTTTTGGCACTTTCTCAGCTAATTCCAAAAGTCCTTTTCAGAGTAGTTGGACTAATTCACAGCTGAGTCGAGAGGTAGTTAAGTTAACATTTGCTAGGGCCTGAATAGAATGGGCATTAAAACATCTGTTGCAGTGGAATGTGAGTTTTCTTAAGTATTTTGAGGATGAACCTCTAAATAGTGAAAAGTAATAGTGTATATATTAAAGTTAAAATTTTTAAGCAATTTTTGGTTTGAGCGTCTAAGATCCTGGTCTTGACCTGTGTTTGGTATCTAGCAGTTGTTTTGCAGTCGTTGAGACTAGAGATAAAGAAATAAATCTTAAAAGAAATAATGACACCTCCCCCCTACCCCCATATAAATAACCAAGCCTGTTGAATTGTTGAGGTCTCCTCAGTCCTACCTTGTTACTTTAGACCTGGCTTTTTAGAATGCCCCTGCTTCAGAGAGCAGAACTAAGAGGCAATCTGGGGTCTGTAGTAATGATAGCTGGCTTGGAAAGTTTTCTAATCACTTCAGAATAGGTGTAGCAGCAGCTATTAGCTGCCTCTTTTAATAGGTGAAGAAACAGACTCAGAGGGCTTATATGACTTGGCAGCTCATAAAGCAAGTCCCATAGCTAGGCAAAGCTTCAACTGGGGCTTGTCTGGCCCCTGGTTTAGTGCTCATCACACATGAAGCTCCTTTCAAGGCTCCAGGGGGATAAAACAGTTTGATAGATTGGGCTCTTTTAAAAGGTAGCAAATTGTTAGGTGAGGATGAGGATTTTCTTTTATTTCTTGACATAATTTTATTTTATTTCATTAAAATTTTATTGATACCTTTTCTTTTTAGCACATTTACTTCCTGATAAGACTTTCCCTTCCCTTACCAAAAAGAAATTGGCTGTTTTAATGGCATGTGCCTAGACCCCTTGCCTCTTCCAACAGGAAGATTTTGCTAAGAGTTTCCTCTGGAACCAACATCAGTATTTGGAGTTAATGAGCTTACCTCTGTGTTTTTGTTAATATTATTGTAGTCAGAGTGGATATGATTCTCCTGATTTTTCTCATTGTGCATAAATTCTACTAAACTTCACTAGCTTATTCCCAAAGATTTAATAGGTAATTTCTTACAGTGCAATAGTAATTTTGCATACCTTGTTTTGTTTAGCAATTGCCTAGGCATTCGGGTACCCACTTTATTTCAAGTTTTTTTTTTCTTACTGCTACACAAAGTTCCTGGCATTTCAAATAATTCTTAAAATCAACAGTGTTGATTTTGTGGTCCTTAAGATGATCTTTGTTAAATGTAATAGAATTCCTTCCTCATCTAACTTCCTCCAGGGTCAACTGCTATTAGATTATTAGAAATCTTGATTCATGAACTTCATTTTGAAAATCACAGTATTCCAAATTTGCAATGAGTCATGCTAGATTTTTCCTTTTTTTTTTTTAAGAAATCTTTTATTTTTTGGGTACAAATAATTTATATTTTGCCTGTGAAAATTAAAATTAGCTTAATTTCTTGCAAAGTGAAGTGTCCATAATTTACTGGTATGAGGAATCCAGAGTGTAGATTTATGGAATATTTTTTGCCCCCCCTTTTGGAGGGCAGTTGGGGTTAAGTGACTTGTCCACGGTCACACAGCTAGTTTTTGTGTCAAGTGCCTGAGGCCGGGTTTGAACTCAGGTCCCCCTGACTCCAGGGCTGGTGCTCTATTTTCAATGAGCCACCTAGCTGCCCCGCTTTTTTTTTCTTATTCCTTTTTGGAGGGCAATTGGGGTTAGGAATCTTTTCTTGATCTCTTTTTTCTTAACCATCAGTCAACTCCTAATAATTTTCCTTCCTCCCAGCTTCATAGGACTTCTGATAATAAAATAATTCATTCAAGTAAACCAAATTAACATTGGATATGCCTGAAAATGTACCCCCCAGTCTGCCCCTAAGGTCTGCCACCTTGGAGACCTTTCAGGACTGGCTAGACCTCTGAAGTCACAGTTCTTCATTACATGGATCCCAATTCTGAAATCTTTTCATTTTCAGTCTTATTTTCCTTTCATTTGCTTACTGTAAATTGTTCTGTTTTTACCTCCATTGCTCTCAGATTCTATGTCTTTTTTAATGTCTCTGAATTCTCCCTATTTTTAATTTCTTTTAGAGCAAAGTAACATTCTATGTCATTAATAAGCCAGTTTGTTCAGTCTTTCCTCAAAATCCTTCATTCCAGGATTTTGCTTTGACAAGAAGTGCAGCTATAGATATTTTTATTTATGTGTGAACTTTCCTGTTTGTCATTGATCTCCTTATAGATGGGGGTGGAATGGGCAGGAATTTGCTGTTGGGGTCAAAGGAGATAGATGGTTTAATAACTTTTTTAAAAAGTAGGATTTTAAATTGTTTTTCAGAATGGTTGGATGAGTGGTTGCTGGTCTGGAAATGATTTAGAGCCATTGCCTCCTTGTCCTGTTGGCAAACCTGGTATTATAAATATTGATCAACTATTAGGAGAATTATGGGGGGTCTTGAGTCATTTGGACGTTGTTTCCCCTTTTAAGTGGGTGACTTCTCTGACCCAGAGATGAGCTGTTCACCTCTTAGGCTTGCCTGGTGTTATTTTAGATGCTCCTATGCATGACCTTTGCTTGGAAGGAAGATTGGAGGAAGAGTCATAGGATCATTGATCTAGAATTCTATATAGAGTTGAATGTGACCTTAGCCATCATCTGATATCTATCATCTTCCTTTTTTTGCTGATGAGATAACCAGGGCCCTGATTATTTGAAACGAACTGACATTTCCCAGAAATACCATATAGTGACATTTTGTGTAAAGGATTTATATTTAGTGGTATTAATGCATTTTCCTGAAAATGGAACTATTTTTAGTTTGTATTAGAGGCCTAATACAAACTAAAAAAATAGTTTGTATTAATTTGTCTGCACTTTGAGGGGAACTGTAGTGGTCCCTTATTTTTATTTCTTCCTTTGTTTGCCACCTAGTGGCAAGAAATGGGAACTAAAGCTTTTGTTGTAAACCGAAAATTTAATTTATACATGAAAAGTGACAGCTGTATTGTGGCAGATTTCAGTCTATAAGAAGGCAAGGGACTTATTTACAAGGTAACCAAAAAGACTTTCTTTATAGCCAATGACAGACATCAGGCTTGAAAATCAAGTTCTTTGTCTACCAGCTAACTTGTTAATGTTGAAAATAAGCTACTGAAATAAAAGACAAAAGAATTTAAAACATATGATGGAATATTTTCTTTATCTTTTTTTCCTTAACCATCAGTCAACTCCTAATAATTCTCCTTCCTTCCAGCTCCATTAGACTTCTGATAATAAAATAGTTCATTTAAGTAAACCAAATTAACATTGGATATGCCTGAAAATGTACTCCCATTTTTCAAAGAAACATGGAAAAATGAAGCTTTGAGGTTGTTGGTTTGTATATTTTTGCTTTTTTTCTGTTAACATTTTTCTTTTAAAAAAAAAAAGCAACCAAAAAACTTCTCATTTTTAAAAGGGCATAGGAATCGGGGACCCATATCCATAGTTGTATTTCTACTCTATATTGTGTTGACTTAATTCTTAATCGCTGCCAAAATGATTTTAGCATCAGAGGAGAGTTTAGGGAATCAAGTGTCACCAGTGAAACCTTTTTGCATGATGGTGATGAAAGTTTCCCTGGGTAATGTAGTCAATCACTTGTTCATGTTCTGCTTTTAGTGCTTATTAATTTTTTTGTTTAGTAGTTTGAGGAAATGGTTCGTTTGTTTGAAAGTAGAAAATATGTGCAGAATGTGTACTTTCTGGTTTCAAAAAATTGTTTTATTTAACCTTTTCATTGACCATAATATTAAGACAGTATTAACATTAAGATGTTAATAAAAAGACCGTACGTTGTCAATTTTTGCCGATGTGAAGATGTATTTGACTTTACCACAGTATTACTGTACATAGAGTGGCCTTGTTTTTACGATCTTCTGTTTTTATTGTGTTATGTGGGTTTGTTGCTATTTAGCTACATAATGGTTAGGATGTGTATCCTGCCATTACAGATAATAATGCTATGAATCTTTTTGGACAGATCCCGTTTTCCTTTCAGTGACCTTTTCTTGGTGTAGTCTACTAGTTCAAAGGATTTGACCATTTTTGGAAACCTTGGTTTCCAAAGAGGTTAGATTAGTTAGTAATTGTTGAGGCATGTTAATAGTGTACTTGCTTTATTCCATCCTCTCCAGTATCAACTTTGGACCTCTAGATATATGTGAATTTTTGATGGACATTGGTCTAATACAAGGGGTTTTAGTGGGCATTTCTTTAGTTAATAGGAATTTTAAATGTTTTTCTGTTTTATAAAAGATTTTGTATTTTTTCAAGAACATGCTGTTGGATTTTAAAATATAGTACTTACAATAAAAGCAGTTTGATGTCTTTGTTTTAGACATCAGTTTCTGTCACGTGTACTGAAAAATTTGCAGACTTTGATTTATGTTCCTTAATTTGCTTTTACATCTCCAGATCAGACCTAAGTGTTGTTTATTTGTAGTGGATATGGAATTAATTTTTAAAAAGGTTCTCATTGACTTTTCTTTTTGGCATCATCATAAAACTGCCCTAATCATTCCTTCTCTTCCCAAAGACCCATCCCAAATAATTATTTTTTTTAAAGACAAAAAAAGGGGGGGCAGTGAACCAGTATAAGTGATCATTGCATTGAAAAAGTCTGAAAATAACATGCAATGTACACCATTTGTGGACTTCCTTGCCTCTGCAAAGGGATGTAGTGGGAGATGTGTCTTCTTATATATCTCTTTTTTTGAGCTGTGCTTATTCTTTATAGTTTTTTTATACTTAGAAAGTAAGCTTTATTGATGTCTTTTTATACTCATAAATTTTCCCCTCATAATTTACTTCCCCTCCTCCCCTTCAGAAAGTTATCCCATAAAATAAACAGTATTTTTTTTAAAGACCAAAAGAAAGAGGAAAAAAAAAAACAAAAGTACGATCAATAGGTTGTAAGAGTCTAAAAACAAGTGCAGTGTGGGAAACCAGTGGCCCCTCCCATCTCTGCCAAAGTATGGAGTGGGAGCATCTTCCTCACATCTTTTATTTGGAGCCATGCTTGTTCTTTATAATTTTTTGCATATCACGGGTGTGTTTCTTTGGGTTGTTGTCATTAAGTATGTTGTTTTCTTGGCTCTGCATTAATCTATATTGCTCTTTCCTTGCTTCTCTGTATTCTTCACACACATCATTTCTTTACAGCACATTGCCTTCATGTGTTACAATTTGTTTAACCAGTCCCTAATTGATGGGCATCCACTTTGTTTCCAATTCTTTGCTTTTATAAAAGTGCTACTACAATTATTTTGGTGTGTGGGGGTGAATAGAGTATTGAAACTCTTGGCACATTTGAGAGTTTTCCTGTATTTGCTTTTCCTGTGTTTGATTTTGGCGAGCTCCTGAAGGCAGGCAGCATGATGTAGTGGAAAGAGCCCTAAACCTGGGGTCATCTCTGAAAGCTGTGCTACTGTAGTTTTTGTTAGGCTCTTTGTCTACTTAGTCTGGCAGAATGAGTGAGTAGTAAGAGAAGGGATACACTAATTCAAGTTTTAGCATCTTAAAGGATAAAATTTGACATTTCCAATTTTCCTGTTACTTTATAGAAATGGTGGAATCAATGAAGAAAGTAGCAGGAATGGATGTGGAGTTGACAGTTGAAGAAAGAAACCTACTGTCAGTTGCATATAAGAATGTGATTGGAGCCAGAAGAGCATCCTGGCGGATAATCAGCAGCATTGAACAGAAAGAAGAAAACAAGGGAGGAGAAGACAAACTAAAAATGATTCGGGAATATCGGCAAA
>JAQQSW010014473.1:0-12099 GCA_028646575.1 Pseudocheirus occidentalis | reverse complement strand
GTTCAGGGGAGTGTCTCAGCCAATAGCATTCTTCCAAGTCACAGGGGAATTCGCACCTTTTCACCAATGGACAGAGTTCTATACTTAACACTAGGTTACTAGGATCTACTTAACATCTGATCAAACAAATTAATTACCATTACAGTTTTTTACTTAGTTGAGAGGATCTTACATAGTTTTTCATAACATTTCTCAACTTCATTAAAATATATTCTGGTACAAAAGTTACAATTATTTTCACGGTGGTCTTTTTGCTTATATTTATGATGAGCACTAAAGGCAAGATTCCAAGAGTCTCATGAAATGGACTTTGTTACCTCTGGGCCCATGAGGCAATCACACAACTAAGTCCTTTATTTTCTTCTCCAAGGAAAACTCATGAAACATTCTTTCATTTAGCAACAACTCATCTGAAAACTCAGTTATATTAGATCTCCTTGACCCATTAGTTATTGGACTAGACAGATACTAGTCAGGTGTATGCTGGAACCAGCTCAAAGCTGCAGGTCAGAGTTGTTTGCTAAATTTTCAGTGCAAGCATTTCCACTTCCGAAAATATCAAATGCTACGCACCAAGGCTTGATTTATTGGTTTGTTGTTGTTGTCTTCATTGTTTGCTAGACTTGAGAAAGTGATGGAGAAAATGTTAATAATGATGGTTAAACTTAAGAATATGTTGTGTCTATCCCTCCCCTCCCAAGAGCCAGTTGTTAAACGTTTATGAGCACAACCCTGAACTGTTAAAACAATAGTGGATGGAGCCATAAGAGTGTATGCTGACACAGCCCTTCCAGAAGCAATGGCTAGGCTAATTTGATCTTCCTTCCAGAACTGGAAAGGAGTGGGAGTACTGGTAGGTGATGGGGCAGAGAGATTAAAATAAAATATTGTGAGAAGTACAAAGTACTTGAGAGTTAATATGATGAAAATATGACATGTGACTTTAAGGACTTGGAAAGGTGGAATTTGGACTAGGCTATAAGGAATTTTGACTGTTAGGAAGGAAGATGGAGGTGGGCATGACTTGAGGATGTAAGGGCATTTCTGGAACAGCAAAAGAAAGTGAGTAGCAACATTGATATAAGAAATCAAAGGATATTCTTAGTAAAAAGAATCAGTTTGTCTTTACATAGGAAACACAAAGGCAAATAGGATGAAATAAAGCTGGAAAGGTAGTTAGGAGGCAGATTTTAGAGGGCCTTAATTGCCAGGCTAAGGAGGTTGGTCTTTATATGGAGAACCTGCTGGAGCTTTTTGAGCAAAAGAAGTGTTACTAGAGGTGTCCATTAGGAAGATTAATCAGGCAAGAGCATGGTGTGCATTGGAAGAGGGAGACTAGGGGTGGGGAGATTATTATAATAGTCAGGAATAGAGATAATGAAAGCCTGATGATTCAGGTATTTAAAGGGCTGTCACATGGATGAGAGATTTGACTTATTCATCTTTACCACAGAAGGTAGAACCAGGTACAATGGATAAAAAGATGCAACGAGGCAAACTTAGGCTTAACAGATGGACCAAATTCCTAACAAATAGAGATGTCTCAAAGTGGAATGGGCTAAGTTGGTAGTGAATTCCTCATCAGTGGAGGTCTTCAAATGTAAACTGGACACCTACTTGTTGTAAAAGGGATACATTTTTACATATGCACTGTGTTAGCTGACATGTTAATGTTGAAAGTCATAAAAGGGGGTGAAAAGCAGAATGTTTGGCATATTGACATAGGGTCATTGAAAGATAATGCTCTGGGCCCTTCCTCAAAATAGAGATTCTGGGGAGAATTCACCAATGAGAGAAGGGGACCCCAGAAACAGAAGGAGAAGACATTGAAGCATGGCAAAAGTCCAGATGCTGAGCAGAAAAATCCCTTACCTGACCACCACTCCCATAACACTTAGTACAGTGCTTATTACATAATAAACTCTTAATAAAAACTTTTCATTAATTTGAGAGGGGTAAGTTTTTTTGGAAAGATACAGAGTTCTATTGTGGATATATTGAATTCAAAGTATCCATGGAATATTCCATGTGAAATATCTAATAGGCAGTTAGAGATTTGGGACGGGAGGTCAGGAGAATGACCAAGACTGGAGATGATAATTAAACCATTGAGAGCTGATAAGGTCATCAAACAAGAGAATATAGAGAGTGGAAAAGAGGATCCAAGCTAGAGCCTTGAAATATACCCACAGTTAGGGATTATGACATGGAAGGGAGTCAACATAGTCAGGAAATGATAGCAATGTAAAAAAAAAGAAAATCAATCACATTTAATATTTCAAATTCATTCCTTAATAATTTAAATGGAAATAAGATTGTGAAATGATCAAGTCTTGGGTAAGAAACAAAAACTTTAAGAAAAGCAGAGGTGGTATTGTCAATACTGTTGCTTTCAGGAAGGTGAGGGCTTAAGAAGGCTATCACTCATGGCTATACCCAGCAAAACTGAATATAACCGATGAGTGGAAAAAAGGAATTTTCAATGAGATGGAAGAATTTCATGCATTTTTGAGAATAGACCAGAGCTAAATAGAAAAATTTAACTCTCAAATACAAGACTCAAGAGAAGCATGAAGAGGTAAACAGGAAAGAGAAATCATAAGGGACTTACTAAAGTTGAACTGTTTACATTCCCACATGGAAATATAATATTTGTAATTCATAAGACATCTGCCATTATTAGAGTAGTCGGAAGGAATATATAAATAGAGATAGAGATAGAGATGGAGGGTATGAGTTGAATATGAAGGGTCAATATCTAAAAAATAAAATTAAGGGGTGAGAAAGGAATGTACCAGGAGAAAGAGGAAGGGAGAGATAGAATGGGGGAAATTATCTCACATAAAAGAAGCAAGAAAAAGTTTTACAGTGGAGGGGAACAGGCAGGAGTTGAGAGGGACTGAATGAACATTACTCATCAAATTTGGCTGAAGGAGAGAATAATGTACACACTCAATTGACTATAGAAATCTATCTTACCCTATGGGAAAGTAGGAAAGAAGGGGATAAGAGAAGGGAGGTGATAGAAGGGAGGGCAGATTGGGGGAGGGGGTAGTCAGAAGCAGAAAATTTTTCAGGAAGGACAAGGTGAAAGGAGAGAGAGACTAGAACAAATGGGGTTGGGGGAGACAGGATAGGATGGAGGGAAATAGAGTTAATCTTTTACAACATGACTACTATGGAAGTGTTTTGCATGACTATATATGAATAACCTATGTAGAATTGCTTGCCTTCTCAATGAGGGGAATGGGGAGGGAGGAAGAGAGAGAATTTGGAACTCAGAGTTTTAAAAACAAATATTAAAATTCTTTTTACATGTAACTGGGAAAAAATAAAATTCTAATTTTTTTTTAAAAAGAAGACTATAGCAGAACCAGTGAATTTCAGAACTGGAAATGACCCCAATAGGAATCTCATTCTCTTCCCCCTTGATATTGATTATTTGTTATTCCTTACTCTGTGTGAGTTTTCTCTTTCTTTCTTTCTTTCTTTCTTTCTTTTCTTCCTTCTTTCTTTCTTTCCTTATTTTTTTCTTCCTTCCTTCCTTCCTTCCTTCCTTCCTTCCTTCCTTCCTTTCTCCCTCACTGGTTTTAACTCCTTCCTCTTTGGGAAGATCCTCATATATTTTACTCAAAATAAAAGTGTTTAATGTATATTTCTCTTCTATTACTTTTTTGGTGTCACATTCTTCTTTCAATTTCCTAGTGAAGTAGAATTTCCATCTGCCATTTCAGATACCTTTTCTTTATTTTCACAACAAACTCTGCCTTCGTTTTTAAAAAGGAACATTTCATTCTCCCTGATTACCTGGAAAGTGTAGCAGTGTTCTTCAAGCCCTTGTACCTTCTCTTCCTTTCCAGGAGAGAGACCAACCTGTACTTTAAGCATAATGACAATCAAATTTGCCTTTTATTGTTCTCATTAGTGTTTTTCATGTCTTTCTTGTCTCCTCTCTCCACAATCTAATCCATCTTCCATGAAGCTGCTAAATTGATATTCCTAAAATATTCACATGACTATGTCACCATCATTCCTCCTCCCGCTCCCCTGCCCCCCAAACTCCTAAAGAACAAAACACAAAATCCTTAGCCTACCATTTAAGGCCTTCCCACAATCCGGCAGTCCCATACACATTCCAGTCTTATTTTCTGTTATTTCTCCTTCACATTCTTTGTCAGTCTGAGCTGTTGGTGGCATTCCATTCCCAAATTCTATCTTCTGTCTTCATTCCTTTGCACAAGAGGACACCTATCTGGACCGCATTCCCTCCTTACTTTCCCTAGCTTCCACCAAGATCCAATTCAGGAGCCACACCTTACATAGAGTCTTTTCTGAGACCTTGAGTTGTTAATCCTTTCCCTTTTGAAATTATTTAAAACTATTTTGTAGTGCAAAGTGAATTAAAAGAAAACTAGAAGAATAGAGTACATAGTAACTACAAATATTTGAGAGGAAAAATGAATGTGAAGGAATGGACAAATAAGGAGTTACTGGTAAGACTCAAATGGAGTGGCTAAAAATTGTGATACTTTATGCATTAAAATTAATAAGAATGTATATAATTTCTTGTCAAGTTTGGTGCCTAGCACATAATATATGCTTTAAAATGATTATTGTTGGGGCATCTAGGTGGTGCAGTGAATAGAGCACCCACCCTGGAGGCAGGAGGACCTCAGCTCAAATCTGTCCTCAGACACTTAACATTTACTAGCTGTGTGACTTTGGGCAAGACACTTAACCCAATTACCCTGCCTTCTCCCCTCCAAAAAGACAACCCCCCCCCCAACCAATCAAACAAATAGTGGTGTTCCATAACAATGGCTCAGATAGGCAAAGGTCTGGAGTTCTAGACTGGATCAATCAATTAATCAATCAAAGATAGGAGTTAGACATGAACAAGACCTAGATATTTACATTGAATTAGTCACCCAGTGGCAATTAGACTAGGTGCAAGAAGTCCTTGATCAGTTTGTAAGGAGTAAAAGCCATGGATGAAATGGAGTAATGTTTCACAGGAGGTACATTAGGATTGACTGAAGAGAGTCATATACTATGGAACTTCTGGTTTGGAAACCAGCTTTTGACTGTCCGGAAACTTAGAGGAACAATCACTTGGGAGACTGGGGAGGAGAAAAATCTTTGGCTTCTTCCTTGCCCCACACTTTGACCAGAGGAGGACCTTAGAAAGATCTAGACCTCTCACCTGTGTCCTTGCAGCATTCCTGAGAACAGGTGACCACAGTGTATATATCTAGAGGCAATAATAAACTCAATGTATTAAGGAAAGGCAGCTTTGGTACAAGAAGCTCAGTTACAAGATATGCTATACCTAAGGAAAGCTTTAGAAGACCCTCTCTATCCAGATGCAGGGAATTACCCTCTTTGTCACACTATCTCTTCTAAACTTCAGACCATTCGCCACTGGATTTTTGGGAGAGTATTCCCCTTATTTGCGGGGAATGTTCTTAATATATTACCAATTTCTAAAAACTCATTAAGTCTACCTGGCTAGTTTATATTGACTGATAATCATTGAAAGAAGAATACTGGTGGTAGTTCATGAACTATATTATTATTAGAAAAATGGCCTGAACTCCTCAGAGTTTACCCTAGAACAGAAAAGTTGCCACATTGTGCCTCAACCTGGTAGTCCAAGTGTAGGTTGGGAGAATACACTTCATAGCCTATGTTATACTTCTAAATCTTCCCACCACAAATTCAATCTTCCTGTCACAATTTCAAATCTCTTTCAAAATTCTTTCCCTTTCATCTCAAATCTTTCTCCTGCACCTTTTCCCACCTACTCTTGTCTAGAAAGGGTCATGTCTAGTCACAATTGATCAAAAGAAATCAGTCTAGCAATTTATTCAGAAAGAATCAAGTTGATGAAAACCATATATTATAAAAAAAACCGCTCATATTATAATGTGCAGTTATATGGGCAATCAATTGAATTAGCCCATCAGCATGTATTTTTCAGAAAGATACTGAAGATGATATTTTTTTCTTTTTTTGAAGGGGGAAGGCTCGACAATTAGGGTTAAGTGACTTGCCTAAGATCACATGGATAGTAAGTGTGAAGATGATTTTTTGATGGGTAAAAGTGTCCAAAGAGTACTTTTAATAATCCCAAGTTGCTTGCTGTTGCAGAGGGGTTTTTTTACATTGATATTCTGGTGAAGCTATATGACTGAATATTATGGAATACTTCAATGTTTAAATAATTAAAATTGTGAGTATGCCAAAATACCATGGAAAGATGTATATAGTGTGTGCTAGGTTAGCTTCAACATTATGCTAATGATAATGCTGAGAAATGTTATAAAAGGCAGTATTAACACTTAAATGCTTTTCAATTCATTCATTTTTTTTTATGACTGGAAAAGGAGAAGAGCTAACTGAGAGTGTGTTAAGGAGGTAAAATGGGAGTTGAACAGAATTGGATCAAAAGGAAATGGAATGCTCAAGTGGTTGAAAGCAAAATTAGATATAGCAGAGAGAGGAGCAAACCTTCCTAAAGAGAAACTCTTGGTGGTCCTTAGCTGATGGCTACGGTTCCTCCTGGATAGTCAGTTATAGCTTGGATATGTCTGTAGGTCCCAGAAGGCAGAATGTATTTTTGGCTAGCTAGGATCCTCAGGCAGTACAACTGGTCACAGCCAGTTTTCTTTGATGCTGAATTATGGATGTCACTAAGTCCTGGATGCAGAACACAGCTCCAAAATTTATGCAAAACAAATATACATCAGAGATGTGAGCATCTGCCCTGTCTACAACTTTATGATTTCTATAGTTTCCTGATGAAGAGTGAAAGTGGAGAAGATGAAAACATTCTAAAGACCTTCGTAAGAGTTTCCTATATACTCTATTTTTTTTTCAATTTGGATTTTTCCAGGCATTTTATTCATTGCAACTATTTGATCCAGTCATTCCACTTCCATATTTGTTCTTTATCAATGGATCACTACTTGTCAAGGATGTTGTAGATAGGATTCATGATTTGGAAAGTCACTTAACCCCAATTGCTCTTCCAAAAAGCAAACAATAAAAATAAAGAGCTCTAAAAAAAAAAAAGAAAAAAGAAAAAAGCGGTGTTCGTTCCCCACCATATTTGCTGCTCACATAACTTACCCTTGTCAACTTACCAAATCCTATCTCATTTCACTCTCCCCATCTTACCATTACCCCTTGGCTTATACATAATCACAGAATGTTTGAACCAGAAGGGAACTTAGAGATTATGTAATCCAACTCTATGAGCACGAACACCCCAAATGTCCCCAAATATATAAATGAATGCAATGCTCTACCTTCCCACCTTCAACTCTTAGAATTCCTGACTTCCTTCAAGGTTCAGCTCAAATGCCATCTTTAGCAGGAGGATTTTTCTAGTCTCCCCTGAGCCTTCTCCTCTGAGATCACATACTTTCCATTTACTCTGCATGTACCTAATCATTTACATGTTACCTTTTCCATTAGAACATAAGCTCCTTGAAGACAGGGACTGTTTTTACTTTTTTTTTGCCCCTTTTTTTTGGAGGGGGGAAGGTAGGGCAATTGGGGTTAAATGACTTGCCCAAGGTAACAGGGCTAGTAAATGTTACGTGTCTGAGGTTGGATTTGAACTCAGGTCCTCCTGACTTCAGGGCTCCTGCTCTATTCATTATGTCCCCTAGATGCCCCTTGACTTTCTTTTTACACCCAGCACTTAAACACAATGCCAGAACTAGAGTAAGTCCTTAATAAATATTCAGCGATTGGTCAATTGATTGATAGTTATGCTTTTATTTCTTGGTTGAGAAAATACAACGACAAAAAGCTATCTGTCAAAGAATTTGTATTTTATTCATCACAGTTGCATCTACATATATTTCAATAATAGTAGTATATTTCAATAATACCTTGTTTGCATATGTGTTTGTTTATTATCTATCTTCTCAGATTGTGAACTTCTTGATAGAAAGGACTGTCTTTTGTCTCTTTTTGTATCTCTAGCACTTTGCATCAGGCATGTAGTAGGCATATAATAAGTATTTATTGATTATTGATTTATTATTATTATTATTATTGATCTTGTACTGACTCTGAGGCTCCCTCAGGGGTAGGGGACTCACAGGTAGGAACTACTGATGTTGTCCAATGCCTTCCTGCCTCCCATATTATTTATCAGAACCCTGAGACCCAGAGAAGTAAAAAGACTGGAATCAGGTCTTACATCTATGATGTGTTGAAGTAGGGCTTACAACTGAAAGTTTCATATTCCATTACAGCATAATTTGTCACATATGTCTCTATCCACATTAAATGATAGAATCATCTATATCCAGAAGCCATTGAGTCCAAGTCTTTCATTTTGAAGATGATTAAACTGAGACTGAAAATGGTTAAGTGATTTGCCCAGAGTATGGCACAGATATAAGCATCTGAAGCAGAATTTGAACTTGGGTCTTCCTGACTCCTAGCCAAACACTTTATCCATTTTACTACCTGGCTGCCTCAGAACTGGGACTTTAATTATTAATCATAATGCTAAAAATCATTAACTGTAGAATGTTAAGGGCTGGAAGCAATTTTGGAGATCGTTGAGTCCAAACTCATCATTTCACAAATGGGACATTGAATCCCAGAACTGTGAAGTGACTTGCCTGAAGTCACAAAGGTCACTGAACTATGGAATACAGACTGGAAACTAGGACTCTTGATTAATAGTCTTTTTTTTTTCCTTCTACCTTCAAAGATATGCCAGCACAAAGAGACCTGAGGGTCTCAGAGTTCCTAAAAATCTAAATGAAGATAGTGTCTAGGTTCAGAGTTGGGAAAGGGGGTTCAGATTTTTTAAATAATTCCACCGGGGGCAGCTAGGTGGCGCAGTGAATAGAGCAGCAGCCCTGGAGTCAAGAGGACCTGAGTTCAAATCCGACATCAGACACAACACAAAACTAGCAGTGTGACTTGGGGACCTGAGATTTAGGAAGGAGCCAAACAAAGGCATTGATATAGGACAAGGACCAGAGTTATATATACAGAAAGTTACACAGCTTGTAGGATGGTGATGTAAGTTTTAGAGTTTCTAAAGGGGGTTGGAGAATTAGGGACAAGGTAAGTCTTGCAAGATAAAGACGTAGAATGAGTATGATGGACACAAGATAAGGAAGACTTGGGAATTTTTATGACACAGAATGGGAGGAGACCAGGAATTTTAGGATAAGGGGAAGTTCTGTGGTATTTCAAGATAAGGGGAGACTTTAGGACACTAGGGAATGAGCAACTCAATCCTTAGGGCACCCCTGTATTTTAGGGTGCCTTTAGAGGATAAATGAAGGAAAGGGCAACTCAGTCCTTAGGGCACCTTTGTATGCACATCAATAGCAGATGTCTGACGAATAGCTGGGGTGAAACTGGTGAGAAACAGGAAGAATGATGGTAAGATAGTAATTATGCCATCAAAAACTGTTTAATGGCATAGACCTTTTCTTCCTCATGATGTCAATGCCTTCATTTCGATGTGGTTTCCTTTTCAAATGCTGTTGTAAGATTGGTTTCCAAATAGTTGTCGGAGAAAATTAAACTAATGGTAATTAATCACCATAATAAAGTTTAAATTTATGTTATGACAAATTTTCCGGGTAGTTGTTTTAAAGACATATCATACATAATGCTTAATTTTCAGGTCTAACCAATTCACAAAGAAAACACTATATTACAGTCTTCTAGAGGAATGCTAAAAAAACAAAAAAACAGATTTACTTTTAACAAATGTTTTCCTATGGACAGCTCAGCAAATAAAATACATTTCCAAAACAATTCAAGTTTGTAACTCAACTTTGACTTTTTATCTCAGAGAAATTTTTATTGATCCGTATGGTGTGGGAAGTAACTATAGGCTAGGTTATTACAGAATAAAAGATATATACATGTGTATATATGATACATGTTATAATAACAGTTATATACACATTTATAGTGATGAATTAGAAATACAGCATGTTCTTAGTAGGGAAAGCAATGGAGAGTATATAAGTTTAAATCTTGACTTTGCTACCTCTGGAATGGCCTGGGGCAAATCACTTTTCCTCAGTTTTCTCATTTATAAAATGACTGGTGGAGTTGTACTAGATCTCTACGCTTTCTAGCTGTAACTAGATTGGTCAGTGAGAGCCTTTTCCCTCAGAGCACCAGAAGTTGAGTGTGCTAATAACATTTGCACCAGAATAATTAGTGAAAGTAGGAAACTACCTTCTCTCTCTCTGTCAGTCTGTTTGTCTCTCTCTCTTTCTCCCCTCCCCCCTTAGTTCCCCCTCCCCCCTCCTTTTCTCACACCCATCCCTACATTTTAGATTGGATTAGTTTGGAAGTCGCCGGAAGGTTCTGGCCTCCCTTCCTAGAGGTGACGGTGAAATTGTCCTGTATTGGTGGGTATAGAGAAAGAGTGGAAGGAACTGAGGGGATTGGGGGTGGAGGCAAGCAGAGGAGGCGGGAGCTACATTGCCCCAATTCCCCCCTCTACCCCTCCGTTTCCTTTCCTATTGGCTAAAATGTTCCAGAAGGGCGGAGCTCGAGACCCCATTCTCCACCTCATCTTCACGCAGTCTGTCTGGTCCCCTTTAAGCGAACCGGGCAGGTGCCTTGGACTGAGAACTTTGTTTGAGTGTTGGTGTCTGAGCCGCTGAGTCTTTCTGTCTGCTCCATCCTTTCATCCATCTATCCATCCGTCTCTGCCTCCTTTCATCCCAGAGCCGGGGAGGGTATCAGACAAAGCCTTGGCTTAGGACCTTGCGGAGACTCAGGTCGAAAGGAAAAACAGCCGAAGTAGAAGAGAAGAGAGGAGACCAGGAGCAACCACCCCTAGGAGTAAAAAGAAAGCGTTGAACTCAGACGGGTCCCTTTGCTAGTAGCCTCGGTCATGCAGAGCTATGTCAAGTGGTGGGGAGGATTGCGACTTGTCCGAGGGGTGGCGGCGGTCACCAGACGCTACTTGCCCGCGGGTCCCTCAGGGCCAAACCCCCTGGGGGGACGCTGGGCGCAGCCGGGCAGAGACTGTAGCGGCGGCGGAGATGACCGCAACTCCGGAGCCACTGTGACCTCCCGCCACATTGAGCAGCTACTCCCTAGGCACGATGACTTTTCCGAGAGGCATATTGGCCCGAGAGACAAAGAGAAGAGGGAGATGTTGCAGACCTTAGGATTGGCGGTAAGGTCCCTTTACCCCCATTCCCCTTTGCTCCTGCACATCTTTTGCTCTCTCTTCCCCTCAATTGCCCCCAGTCCTCCTATCCCCGCTTTCACTACCGACCCCCGCTCCCCCATTTCACGCTCTCTGCCCCACCTCTTGCTTCCACTCTGTTCAGCCCTCCGGCTCTGGGCCGTAAGTTCTCTTTCCCCCTAGGCAGCACCACTTTCTCCCTCTCTGTGTGGGGTTTCTCCTTTGCCCCTGGCTCTGCCTCTTAGCCATGGAAACCTTGAAACTTGCTGGTTTCCTAGGTCGCATAGCCAAGAAGGTTGCTGCCTGGGAAAGCAGTTCCTTTTCAAGTATTAGTGACGAGGTTGGGTAGTTATTCGCGGATGGTAAACGAAGTTCTGTTAGCAGATAGAATCAGCCCTTTACAACTTTGATGCACAATGAGGGCTTTTGTTGAGTTTATTTAAAGTGTTTCAAACTACTTAAAGGAATTCCTTACCAGCCTTTATGGATTTAAGAAATGCAAAAGCAATTCCCAAAGAAATAGGCCTATTCATATTGTCTTTTTTTGTGTTCCTGGCTCTCTTTTAAATCTAGAGTGTTGACGAATTGATTGAGAAGACAATCCCTGCCAGCATCCGCTTGAGAAGACCGTTGAAGATGGAGGATCCTGTTTGTAAGTGAAATATAGCAGTATTAGGAAACTTCTGAGAAATTTCACGTAGTTCTCGCTGCCTTTGTATAACTAATCCTTTCTACAGTGGTTTAGGAGGAAGGATTTATTCTCTCTCTGTTCCGTTTTATTGGTGCTCAGTGCCGGGTATCTGCTGATTAAAATAGAGTACCCAAGAGATAAATTAGCTGTAATGTGGGGGGTGGGGAAATTGAAGGAAGAAGCCCTAAAATGAATTCTCTCTCTC
>JAQQSW010014472.1:0-12099 GCA_028646575.1 Pseudocheirus occidentalis | reverse complement strand
AATTTTCAGATTTTCTCTCCTGGATCTATTTTTCAGGTCAGTGGTTTTTATCAAGGAGACATTTCACATAGCTTTTTATTTTTTTTCATTTATTTGTAACTGTTTAATAGTGTCTTGGTTTCTCATGAAGTCATTAGCTTCCACTTGTTCCACTCTAATTCTGAAGGAATTATTCTCTTCACAATGCTTTTGAGATTCTTTTTCCATCTGGGAAATTTGACTTTTTAAGGCATTCTTCTCCTCGTTGGCTTCCTGGGCCTCTTTTGCCATTTGAGTTAATCCATTTTTTAAAGTGTTGTTTTCTTCAGTCAGGTTGTTAACTCTCTTTTCATGATTTATTCTCATAATTATCATTTCTCTTCCCAAGTTTTCCTCCACTTCTCTTATTTGTTTTTCAATGTCCTTTTTCAGTTTATCTATAGCTTTCAGGCATTCTTCAAGTATCTTGGAAGCATTTTTTGTGGGAGTTCTGACTGTTGTCTCCCTCCTTTTCCATGCTTTGATTGTTTTTGTCAATGAAAAAGGATTCTAGAGTTTTATTGCTGCTCTTATTTTGCTTCCTTTTCCTCATGTTGGACAGTTAATTAATTGGTTGGGTTTTTTTTTCATCTTTGTGAAACTCTGCTTCCAGGAGGGAAAGCTCTGTTCCAAATCACTGGTGTTTTCCCAGCTGCCGGAGCTATTAGGGGGTGTTGCAGCCCCCGCAGTTTTGGCTTGCTGAAAGCACTTCCCAGGACCACCACCTAAGACCACGACCCAGATCCAGGCTGCTCAATGCAAGAGCATTTGGCCCTGATCAATCCAGTCAGCCCCCCTGCGGGGTCCGCAGGCCAGGGGCTCTGAAGCATCCCAGTGTGGTCAGTCACCAGTTACAGCAGTTCCTGCCCTTTCCCCACTGCTTCCTTGTCCTGGGGTAGATTGGCTGCACCGCTTTTCCTCCCCCAACTTTAGCTTGAAAGCTTCACTCACTTTTACTGACCTCTAATCCTGGCTTAGTAGATATGAAGATTGCTCCAGGTGCAGTAGATATTTTCCGAAGTAGGCTTGCACTGCAGCTTGGGAGACTTGGCTCCTCCCTGCTGCCCTGGAGCCTGGCTGCATTGCAGTTTCAGGCTGGACTGGCCTCTGTTCCCAGCCTTCAGTACCGATTGATGAGCCCCTCCTGCAGAGCTGCCTTTCTCTAATACTTATTTTTCATGCCTTAGTAGATGTGGAGTTGCTGGAGGTGTGGTAGATCTTTTCTCTTGTAGACAGGCTACTGGCTGCCACTCGGCTTGGCTCCTCCTGGCTGACCTGGGGCCTGGCCATGTTTTGGTTTCAGGATGGGCTGGCCGCAGCTCCCGTCCTGCTGTGATGTTTCCCTGCTGCTGAGCAGCGTTCAGTGGGAGATGGGTTTTCTGTATTTTTGTGGTTTTGAGAGCCCTAGAACTTGTCCAGAGTCATATTTTATGGGTGTTTAGGGTGGCTGTGTTGGAGCTGCAGAACGTTGCTTCTTTGACTCTGCCATCTTGGCTCCTCCCCTGACTAAAAACTTGAATCAATTATTTTTTATATAATAGGTACTTGTGACAGCATTATCAATTGTAAACCAAGGGAGCATTCTTTTTCTAATGACTCAGAAAGATAGAAACATAATGTTTTGGAAATGACTACTCTATCTGAGAAACTTGCTACAAAGTTTCCTCTTCTCTCATCCCCATTTAACCATTTCCTTTCTAATATTAGATGAATTAGATTTGAATGTGCAAAAACTTTTTAAAAATCTCAACTTTTTTTTAGCTATTTCCTAATTGAAGAGCATCCACTCAATTTCCATTTCTTTGCCACCACAAAGAATGTTGCCATAAACATTTTATAACATGTATGTTATTTTCCTTTTCCCTAATCACCTTGGGAAATAAATCTAATAGTTGTATTACTGGGTCAGAAGTATAAACCTCAGAATCCCCACCTCCTTGATATGGCACTCACTTGGTACTTGCTCTTCCTCACCGACTGCAATACAGGACTAAATCTGGTTAACACACAATTGCCCTGTGTCCAGCAACAAGGGAGAATGCTTCAGTTTTCCCCTGTTCAGTTGTTGGACAGGGACACAATTTGAAAGTTGCAAGTTTCTGCTGCCCTGTGCCCCCAGACTTGTTGTTTATTGATTTGTCTGCCTGGAAGTGTTTGCACTTCAATCAGGCCAGGCATCCACTGAAGAAGCTGGATTTCCTAAGGTCCTCTCAAGCTGTCTTAGTAGAATAACTGCTTTGCCCTAGCTTTTAATTATTTCTGCTGCTCAAAATTCCCTTTGAGACAATATCTTTTATTGTGTTTGTGGAAAAATTTCCTAAAGCCTGTTGTTTCTGCCATCTTCCCCAAAATTCTCTCCCAACTCTCTAGCATATTGAGTGGATTACAGGTTTAAGATTTGTGGAGAGATGCAGAGAAGAGTCATGGGGATTACAAAGGTGTGAGTGTTTTGCAATCTGCACCCTAGAAAAAATTACCCACATCAGTGAAGTTACTAAACCATTAAAGTATAAAAATAATAGGGATAGAAGTCAATAAAATTTCAATAATAAGAAATACAATAAAATAAATTGTTTAGAGTCCCAAAAATTCATAACTTCAAATATTATGATATCACATTCCCCCCCACCAATTGTAAGGAGATTAGAATCTAATGGGAGGGAGACGGTACAACTAAAGAAAAAATGAATCCCACATTTTGAAACATTTAGAGAATAGGACAGAGCATGAACAGATTGTGCGATATATAAAATAGGACAAAAAAAACTAGAATTTTTTTTTCTTAAAGACATGGAGATGAGTTAAATTTCTTAGAAGCTTATTTAGTTTTTAGGGATGGAATTTTTTACTCAAATGCAGGGCTGTTGTCTAAAATGCAAAAGAAAGTAACATAGTTGAGACCTGAATGGCCACCACCCTCTTTGAGAGAATTAGAGTGCACAGTACATGAGGCCCCAGCCATAGAATAAAAGATTTTCCTGTATCCTTAACCCATACATGTACCATGAGTTCCTGAACTCTAAATTTCATTAAAGAAGGTTGGCTAAAGCTGAATGGATTCCCCAAAGGAAGTCCATTATTTCTTAACAAAACTGTATTTGCTACTTCACATGATCAATGAATCAAGTGTTGATTGAATATCTATAGTTCTATAACTAATTCAATACAATCTAGCTTTTGTCCCCGGCCATATGCACAAGGGTTTACACTTGCTTCCAGTGACTGCTGCCTCACCTCCCTGAGTTAAGTACCTTTAGTTACACCCAGTAACATGCTAACCAAGATTTTTTTTAATCTAGACTGAAGGAACTCATTTTTTTCTCCTGATACCTTAATTTTGTAGAAACTTGTAGTATTGATGGTTATCAGCAAAACTTAATTCTCTTATGTTACATAACAATATGGGTTTATGGAATAACATAAGAATTAAAGTCTGCTTTAACCACTTTTACTGAAAGTCACACTAAGCATTATTACAATTTTGTTTCTCAAAGTAAATAACATTTGCAAATATTCAATCTGTCATTTAAGAGACATTAAGAGACATATGACTCTGCCTCAGTCATACATATATATGTTTATAAATTGATGATTAACTTGTGAAATTATGAAATGGACAAAGGCACATACGTTACTTTGGGTACTCTACAGGAAAGACCAAGTCCTGCAGTGAGAAATGGAATGGCAATCATGATTTTTAATTACCCACAAAAGATGTAGCGGCAAACAGCACAGCAGAGATAAAGAGTGAAAGGAGCACAGAGGTAGATAGCATGGAAAACAGGAAGGGTGAAAGAAGGCATGCAGCATGGAGAAGAGGATGGGGAGAGAAACAGGCATTTTAGAATTGTGAGCACTAAGCAGGAAGAATACAATAGAACATAGAAGGATGGAGAGAGAAAGGGGGTGGAAACAGGAGTTCCAGCTCTCATTTTATAGGTTTTGGGTGTAACACATAACTTGAGATTAGTTCATTAACCTATCCAAACCATCTCAAAATTAGCAGTAAAACTTTAAAGTTAACATGTTTATGTGATTTCAAAGTTATCAGTACCTTTTTGATATTCTGCTGGTCTGAAATTATGGAAGTGTGGAATTTATCTGAAATTTATACATTATATCATCAGAACCCTGACACCTGAACTTCAGGCTTCTGCAGATTCAGCACATGTTACCAGGATGTGATTTTTGCTTAATATAATATGCCCTTTATTAATTATATCATTTTCATCTTTGGAACACTTCATGAATTCCATGTTCTCCTTTGCACTCTTATTTCCTGCTGTTGTCCCTTTATATTGGCTACTTATAAACATTTTTTTTACTATACTGACTAGAAGGTGCATGTCAGGGGGACCAGTACAAGATGCATTTTTTAACATTACTTATGTGTGTATATACCTGCAAATGCATAGATACACATATACATTTGCATATACATATCCATACTTGCCATTAAATGTTGGTTGGATAAAAAGATATGCTTATTTTTCATAATTTGGAGCATATTACATAATCTCTATGTACCTCTTTATTAAACTTTAATAAAAGGGAATGAGACTAGAAAACCTTGAAGGTACTTCCCAGTTCAAAAATCATGATTCCTATAAAACATTTTTATATAAAGGAAAAAGGGAAGAAATAATTCTCTATTTTTCACTCAGGTTAGCTATAAGACTTGTTTCATCCTACATTACACACACACATACACACACACACATGCACACACACACACAAAACACACTTTTGTATATATGTAACTTGTGCTTCCAGAATCTTTAATTTGAATACTAAATTACAGAGTACTAGATTTGGAAAAGACTCAATAATCAATTTCCTTAAACAAGTTAGCTTTACATGGCTAATATTCATTAGCTTGTCTTGTACCATACTATTTTATTTTGTTCTGCTTGTTTGCACAAAACAATTCCTTCTCCATCTTTTTATAACCATGCTGTTAACATTTTTTGTATTAATTGGGTGATAGCATATATTATATGCATATGCTTTTACAATTTGGAGATATTACAAAGATGAAAAATAGTTAACAAAAGATATAGGAGTTAGATTCTTAATGGATTTATACTCTAGAACATTGCTCTGATTAATTTCCCAAGACTGACACTGATAAGCATTTGCTAGACTTAATAGAAGGAATTGGCCATTTTTTTGTCCCTAGTATGACACCTTGCACATAACATTTGGTAAATATTTTTGAATCAATGCTCATCATTTAATGTGCAACTTAATTTCTTATTCTGTTGATTATTATATTATGTGGACAAAATCAAAACTGTAGACACTCAAAATTAATTCTACTTGTTGCTTCCTGCTTTATATATTATCTGCCATTTGGTTGTTGCTGATGAAATTAATGTGACAGAATTTAATCTCTAGGAAATCCCTATCATTATTATGTGATATATTTGTTTCATTTTGTACAGCATTTATGTCCCTAAAACTTTCTGCATAGAATGAGCTATGCTTTAAAATTACTAGAAGAACTAGATAGTAATGCAATGTTATGGGTTACTTTTGAAAATCATATTTTTTCTATAACTCAGAGAATACTTCTACCACACTTTCCCTCAAAGTGTGTTTAAACTCATTTTGTGATTTAGTTTTTTTCCCATGAAAAATAGTTAAATGAGTAAGTCCTTAGTTTCTAGGACTGTTCTGGTTTTATGTAGCTCTTCTGTTTGTATCTAATCAAGTCTTAATGCAAATTTTTAGGTTTGGTATAAGAACTGGATCTGTGGCTTTATTGATAAAGAGAAATGCATGAAAACTCCATCTAGTAAAGCAAATCAGCACCTTCTATGCTTAGGGAACTGACTAGTGCAGTGAGCAATTAAATGAATTGTCCAGGATTGTTACATTATTAGATACAGGGCTTGTACTAATTTTCCTCATTACAAGATCTTCTCTCTATTTACTATACCATATTTGCCTCTGCAAAGTCTCAAAAAATTGCAGTTAGGGATCCCTGCAATACATAAATTACATTAGGATTTTGCTGTGAAACTTACCTGGTCCTTTTGGTTTATTTCACCGTAAAGGATAGAATTCCTGTATTACTGCCTAGATAAAAATAGTAATAACATTTTACAATGATATGTGTACTTCTATTATCCATAGGAAATCAGAAGACTTTAAGAAGAAAAAAAATTGCCATGAGGTTATTAAAGGAATTAAGAAGTTTGGGATTCATTTACTATAAAGGTTATGGAATGCCAGCAGAGTCTTACTCATTCTTATTTACTTTCCCTGAAAAGTGCTAATGTTCAAAGATGATACTAGAGTCCTTTATTGTAGCTAAAGTAACAATTGATTCAATGCTAAAACTAATTTACCATGCATTTGATTAAATCCCCTGTGCTAATGAATCAAAACAACATGTCCCAATTAACTTTATTTCCTGACCTTAGCTTGTTCCTTTAACTTTGGTCATCCATCTCTCATACATAGGTGAGTGCGTAAAATCAGTTTATTTCTCTTATTAGAAAAACAACACAGAGTGAATTGTTTTGTAGTAGGTTGGCATCATCACTATATATTTGAATACATACTCTTGCAGAAATTTCCTATTGTCAGTCTGTGAATAATTCATGTTTCATAGTGAACAAAGTGCTGGTCTTGAAGGCAATAACACATAATAATATTAGTAATATTTCACATTTACATATAGTTTTAAGTTTTAAAATCACTTGTATATATGATGTAATTTGATCCTTATTGAATATCTGTGTGTCAATCAAAAAAGCATTTATTAAGTGCTTACTGTATTCCAGGCACTGTGCTAAGTGCTAGGGATCCAAAGAAAGGCAAAAACAAGGTCTTTACCATTAAAGTTCTCAGAATCTAATAGAAGATGCATAGATGCTTATTTTCTACATTTAGTCGAAGAAAAGATGTGTCAGAAGAAGGATTCTAACCTAGAGTTTTCAGATTTCAATTCTAGTGCTCTACTTTATCTTGCTGCCTTTCAGAAAGATCTATGTAAAATTGTCTGTAATCTTACTAGTTATGTGACTATTGAAAATTTTCTTAGCCTTCCTAAGCTGTTTCCTCATCTGTAAAATGAAAGATTAGATTCAATGGCCTCTAAGGTTAGTCATCCATTTAAGTAGCATTTATAGATCTATATGCCTGTGCTACACATTAGGGATACAAAGAAAGGCAAAGGAAAATCCTTGCTTCTGTAGGAACTCATAGTCTTATGTGAGAGAAAACATGTAAACAGCAATGTAATAACGAGATCTTTACAGGATAAATTGGGGATAGTCCTGTTAACAGTGAACCTGAAATCCCTTTTTACATTATTATTATTATTATTATTATTATTATTATTATTATTATTATTATTATTATTGCAGAAGGTGAAACTTTAGCTGAGATATGAAGGAAGTCATGGAATCTAGGAAACAAAGACAAAGGAAAATATTTCAGGCAGTGAGAATGTTCATATTAAGGAAATAGATAGAAGTGTCGTGTGTAAGAAACACAAAGGAAGGCAGTGTTACTGGATTACATGGAGGGGAATAAGGTATAAAGAAGATTGGAAAACTAGTAAGTGAACATGTTATAAAGGACCTCAAAAAGTCAAACAAAGGATTTTATATTTGATCCTGGTAACTATCGGATTTTATAAAATAGGGGGATGGCATGGTCAGACCTGCATTTTAGGAAGGCTGGGTGAAACATAATTACTACAAATTTTTAATCAAAACCATGTTTTAAAGAGAATTATCTTTATTCATTCTCTTGTGACATACACAAAAAACTCAGTATCTCTGTACTTGTTTTTTGTCCCACCTCATGCGAGTGTTTATTTGTGTAGTTTAAATTTTGGATGAGTGCAAAGTTTTGTGAGATTATGTCTGAGAAATTATAAAAAGAGTTAGTGTAATGCAAACAGAAGTGCCTTTTGTGAAGGTTGGAATAAAAGGCTATAAAATTTCTCTAAAGCAGAAGAAACATATTTTTTTTAATTCATTTAGTGGAATTACTTTTGGTTTGTATAAATGAACTACTTGAATGACTGAGAAAGCATGGTTTTATATCAATTATGAAAAAAAATTCAAGGTATGATTTTTAAGTATCTTAATGTTAAAAATTTTGTGTATCCTTATAAACTTAGAAAACTCAGAAAAAATCATTTCATATATTTAAGGGAAAAGAGGTTAACCATGCAGTATGGTACCTTTTTGCAGAACACAAGGTCAGGGATTTATTGAGACATTAATGTATACAATGAAAAATAATGTAACAGATTATGAGCTCTGTAGTCATGATCCATTGCATCCTTTTAAAATGTGACATCACAATATACTATGCATTGCTATAAAAGGCCTGTAATTTATAAGGAGGCATCACTATCATGCTTTGTTGGTGGGATGAGAGATATATTTTTATCTCAAGGTGGTTTGAGATGATTTTTCATGTCTATGCTCTGCCTTTGCATTTGAAATTTCACAACACTGTTTTAAGGACCAGTCACATTCTTCCTTGCTATTATATGCCAAATGAATGCTCAATATTCATATGCTACACATTCGATATTAGATGGTAAAAATACAGACTTTCAATAATTAATAATAGCTTGGAAAAAGTTATTGGAAAACAGAAAAATCTCACTGGTTCACCAATAGAAAATTATACTAAATGAAACAAGAAAAAAATATATCATTGATAGAGAAGCCATGCTTGAGAAATAGATTTGGGTAATTGATGTTCTTTGAAATTAGGTTTAAAATGAGGAGGAAAAGGGAAGAGAATAAGTATTTATATAATACCTACTATGTGACAGGAACTGTATTAAGCTCTTTTCATAAATATCTCATTAGATCTTCATGGCAAACCTTGCAAAGTAAGTGCTATTATTGTTCTCATTTTACAGTTGAGAAAAAATGAGACAAACATGTTAAGTGTCTTGCTCAGAGTTCCATAGATTGTGAGTGTTGTGAGGAAAGATTTGAACTCAGGTTTTCCTGATTCCAGGCCCTGTCCTCTATCCACAGCACATCATCTATGTTTAACATTATTTTTCATAATTCCCACTTATGTACAATCTTCTTTAAAATTATTTAAACTATAGTAAGTTACTACTATTTTAAACGTACTCTGCAAAAAGAAACCTATTTCTCTCTCTCTCTCTCTCTCTCTCTCTCTCTCTCTCTCTTTGTCTCTCTCTCACGCACACACACACACACACACACACACACACACACACAGGTTTATTAAAGCAGGACAAATGACCCATTTTTTTGTTCTCACATCTGTGTTTTATTAGACCCTATTTAAGATTTTAGCATCTTGCAAGTAGACAAGATAATTTGTTTGGTTTGTGCAGTACTCACACTGTTGGGGATTATTTTATTTATAACTGTAATCCTCAAAGGTAAGAATAGATGCTATTTCACAATGACATTGTAATAAAAGCGTTTTGTAAACCTAAATGTGTCATAGAAATATGAGGTATTATTACTAAAATTTTGTTGATACAAATAATCTATTAATTCACTGATTTAATGAAGGGCAATATCTTGCCCCATATTATCGAGCATTATATTTTATACGTTATAAATTGGGCCAAAATTTGCATCAAAATGTACTGAACTCTTTCTTATTTAAATCTCATTAATCTTAGAGTAGATAATTCAACTGGATAATAGTACTTGGATTAAATTAGCTTTTGAAATATATAGTTTTTATAATTTATTAAACATATTTTATATTCACTGCAAAGCACATGGAAAATTGCCATATGGGAGTATTTGTTCTATATTTAATATGTTCTCTTTTCTGTTGGAAGAAGAAAGGTAGCTTTGAAAATAAAATGCATGGATATAGGATTTTAATCCTCTATGTAAAATATTTTGGACAGTATATGACAAAATCTTCAGGCCCCTTAGGGTTTTATATTGAAATTTTGACATGGGACAAAATTGAGAAGAAAAGGTGTCTCAAAATAGATGTCATATGTAGTTCTTTAAAACTTATATACTCCCATACAATGTTAAATAGTTCATAGTAGCTGACTCATGAGTTTGAAAAGAAAATATAATGCCAGGTGTTTGTTAAATGTAACTCTAAGAATTTATAGAACATATCTAACTGTAAAACAAAAGCAGGTTTCATTTTTTTGAAATATAAAAATCATATTCATCTTTAGTGCACTAACAAAAATATTTTTACATAATGCATATTCACAATGGTTCATGCACTTTGCATCCTGTATAAATCTGGAAATAAATTCTCCTCTGGAAAGTGGATGCCAGAATGTGTATTCCTCTTTTGGAAAATAAAAAAATATTTAGAATTACAGAACTTATTTTTAAGATTCATAAAGTCAGAGGTTAGACTAAACCAGAAATTGAAAGAACATTTGCCTGATGACATGAAGAGATATATATATATATATCCCTGACAAGAGCAGCATCTCATTAGAAACTCAGGTTATATCTACTTGGAGTTGCTGGTAAAAATGGAACTGAAAATTTTGATTTGATTGCTTTATATATTATGCCATATTAGTATAAATCATAATTGGCTTCCTTAGTCTCAGTGTAAATCCTATCTTCCGAAGGTATTTTTTTTTCCTGCTCCTTCAGCTTCCCTTCTCCCATCCCAGTCACATGACTACACACCCTTAAGAGAATGGGAACCTCTTAAGGGTAAGCAATGTGCATTTGCCATTCTTTGTATCTTAACATTTACCATAGTGCCTGGCACAGAGTAAGATGTTGTAATTAATGCTTGTTGACCCAGTGACTGAATTCAAGAACCTATGTAAATTCTGATTTAAAGCCAAATAACTTTATACCTTTCTGGGTAGGCTCAACATATCAAATTTCAATTTTTGTTTCCAATTCATTCTACTTGTTATAGATATTGATTCAATTTAGTGACATATGGTGACAGGCATTTGCCTGGTCAACTACAGAGCCAGCCTCAATAGTATCTTCTTCTGATAAATTACATACCTCATGATATTAAGGTCATAGTTTTTTTTTTCTATTTCCTTTTAAAACAATGGCTCTGTTTCTCAGGCAACCAAAACCCAGTTCATTTAGCTAATCATGTTTTAGGCAAAAATTAATATGCTGAAGCAGATTGATAACTACAGCAAATTGATAGATGTGCTTTATGTATCATCTGGCCCATAAAAGTAAACAGAGAGTTCTGCTTTTGTCTTCCAGATATTTTGAGGGGGAAAAAACTGGTTGTTTATAAATAATATGTATATATAATTCTTTATCTTCTCAGGTTTTTTTTTGAAAATGATATTTGTAGATCTTAGAAGAAGGGAGCTCCTTTTTTTCCAAGGTGAGGGTGGGGATGAACCAGAATACCTAAGAGACATAATATGAAAAACTGAAGACTTACTACAATAGTCAATATATAGCATTTATTTGTTACATGTCTCTTCCACACAATAATCTTCTGATAATTTTCCAAGACAGAGCAGATTTAGAATGCAATCTTGAGTCCTAGAGGAGAGTATAAATTTCACCTGGTTTCATAACTATCACAAGAATGTCAGAAGTCACATAAGAACTGACAATCACATTTCACTTTCATGACCACTTGAAATGGTATTATCAGAATGTTTTTTTAAATGTCTTTTTTTTCTTTCTGAGTGGTATTAGAGAAGTAAGTATGTGGGAAGATGACATCAATTAATGTTGAATGGGGAAGCTAGTATTAAAATCAGACTCACTGAAAAATAAACACCATCATCAAGTCATTTGCCGACTAGAGTAATAATAGAAAGGGGTGGTATGATTTTTGTCTAATAAATATAAGGAAATATGCATTAGGGAGAATACCAAAAGACTTTATTTAAACTGAGTTTACAAACTTTCAGATTCATTAGAATCACATCATAATATGACTTCCTTATTCAAAGCTTTGGATATTCTATAAGCCAAAACTATGTCCCAGAAAAAATAAATGCATAAATAAGAAACAAATTTCCCTTCTATATTTCTATATCTATATTTATCTATCTATCTATGTATCTATCTGTCTGTCTGTTTGTCTGTCTATCCATCTATCTATCTATCTATCTATCTATCT
>JAQQSW010014471.1:0-12099 GCA_028646575.1 Pseudocheirus occidentalis | reverse complement strand
CTGAGACCTAGAGAAACAAGGCCTTGGCTCAGTTCATGCTCTAGTTAGTGGTGAGTGCAGCACTGGAACCCAAGAAACATCTGGCATAGCATGAAGAGTTCTTGACTTGGAATTAAGAAGTCTTAGGTCTGAATCCTGCCCCAGACACTTATTAGCTGTGTCTTTGGGAGCAAACTTTCTAACCTGTCTGAACCTCAGTTTCCTTATCTGTAAAAAAGAAATAATAATAATATCCACCTTCCAGGGTTGTTATGAGGATCAAATGAAATTCTGCATGTAAAGTGCCCTGTAAGTCTTAAAGTGCTGGCTGAGTGCCGTATGTGATGATGGTGACATCTCCTCATTCTCAGTCCAGCAGTTTTCCATCCCCCCATTTTTCAGATGTGAGCTGAAAACATGTACCGATTCTTGAACTACATGAGGGAATTTATTGAGTCTTCACACGTGTGTGTGTGAGAGGCAGAGAGACAGAGTGTGCACACATGTAAAAATGTGCTGGGTTATTTAAAAACCAGATTCAAGGCAATTCTGTTCCTGGGAATTATTATTTCAGCTCTACAAAAACATTTAATTATACCTCCATCCACAACTGGGTCTCATTTTTCATAAGCTTTTGGGCTGTATCCAAGGAAAGGACATCACTACTTACAAAGCACTCCACACCGTGAGAAATGCTGGCATTTTCACAAAGGCCTCTGTCTAACAGTTTGCATGTTTCACCAGGCTTCGACGCTCCATTTTTTTCACATCCGTTATGTGTTCCAGCTCGCCTGTTAAATTTGCCCGTCCTGGAGATGCCAGGCTGAATTCATGGATCTCCCTGACACCTTTGCAGCAGCCAGTCCATGTAGTTTATTTATTATCTTTATAAGCACAGACCACTGCAAAGGTTTTACAAACTTGCCGTTGGGCAAGTCCATTTTTCTTCTTCCTGAAGCTGGTTTATAGGCTGTTGTTAAATTCTGGGCAAATCTTAACATGCAAATTGTACGTGCTACTGTTCTTTGCCTAGTACAATTGTATGACCCAGCCCCATCCCCACAGAAGGTCCACACTGCCGGGCCACTAGACCTAGGTCCTGTCCATGACCACCTTCCCTCTTGCCTCATCTACCTAACAAAAGTTTTCTTGGAATGTTTTATAGGCAGTAAAAAGTATATGCTCAGTTACTGGTTAGAACAGTCTCAGAAACCAGCTTGGAAATCAAGAGAACTAGATTCTAGTTAGAGTTCTGCTCCTAATTCACTCTGAGACCCCAGTTTTCTCATTTCTAAAATGACTACACAACTTGTACAATTTGACAAGCATTGATTAAGCCCCTACTGTGTTCCAGGCTTTTGTTGTTTGTGCTTCATTCTCAAAAAGGACCTTGACATCAGGAAGGTGATATCATGACTTGCAAGTGATATTCCAGACAGTCACTGTGCTAAGGACGCTATTACTAATGAACATTTTATAGAACCAACTGAGTGCCCAGTACTATAATAAGTGCTTTTATAAATATTATCTCATTTAAGCTTCACAACAATCCTGCAAAGGTGGGTGTTACTAAGAGTATAGAGACAAAAGAGAAGAGCCAGGACAGGGTCCACACATGGGAGGCATTGCATGGGTAATGTGGATCAAAGGAGAGCAAAGGAAATGGAGAAAAATAAACTAGCTAGGTAAGAGAAAAACCAGGAGACAGTAGTACCTTGAGAACCCAATGAGGAAGAGGAGGTCAACAAGCTATAGAGAGATCAAGAAGCATGATGAGAGAAGTCTCTTGTAGTTGTACAAAATTTTGACCCTGCTACACTCCAGGATCTAATTATTTTCTCTTAATTTTGACTAGTTCTGGAGTCTCTTTCTTAAAAATGAGCTTTTTTTTGTCTCCAAGCAGCTGAGGCACTATGGGAAGTCAGCTCCCTGAGCTTACCAAAAAGAACCCTGACTTTCTATAGACTTACCTGTTCATTTGTCTTCGTTTCTCTTTATTTATGCCAAAAAGAGGACGCTAGACTCAACCCCAGTCTTGACAGCTACAAAATCATTAATGGCACCGAAGACTCCCAGTCTTTTCTAATCAGAGCACCTATTATCCTCATTAATTCAAATGCTATGATGAAGGATTTGAAAGTATTTGACAAATGTGATTTCCTTGATTCCTAATCCTCTTGTTGAGTACAGATGTCTTTAAACACAATGGCATTCAGATGGCTTTGTGATGCATTAAAGATTTTCCAAGAGAATGTTCCAGTGCAGAACACCTGCTCTCATCCACATCCCTCAGAGAGCAGGACTTCTTAGCATATGAAGTCCCTATCCCAGTGATAGGGCACACATGCAGTGACAGGAAGGCAAAGGATCTGTTTTCCCCAGCATTAATGGGGTCCAGTGTGTTTTTCAAATACTTTACAAGGAAGAGTCGTCAGGAACATCTCCAGTCATCCTGATATATATCTTGCCACTGGACCCATGTGGCTCTGGAGAAGAAAGGGAGGCTAGTGACTTTGCACAGCCCTGCCTCACTGTAATCCAATTCACTGGCAGGTCATGACATCACCTTCCTGATGTCACTGTCCTCTTCATGAACAAAGGACAAACAACAAAGAAGATAAACTAGGACAACAGAAAATTGCTGTAACTCCATGGACTAAGGAGACATAAGAACTCTGAAATATGAACCCAGACGCTCCACAGGATATCTGGGAGTGTTCATTTCGTCATTGCTTTAGTGCCTTCATTTTTCTATCTGTAAAACAAGAATGATTTCCTGCTTATAAGATTGCCTGTTTAGTGACTGGATGTTGGGCATTTAGTCTATTGGAGATTTCCCATGGGTTGTACCTTTTATTTTTAAAAAGTGGGCCTGTGATTTCATTGGTAGGAGCTGTTGCCAGTGAGGAAACTTCTACCAAGGCAGATCTGCATTTATTACGAAATTTATAAACCTAGAGAGTTGCCTGGGGGGCGTTGACTTGCCTAGGATTATAAATCCAGTGTAGGTCAGAGGTGTGATTAGAATCCAGGTCTATCTGACTCTGGAGACAGCTAGGTAGCACAGTGGGCCTAGAGTCAGGATAGACCCGAGTTCAGATCTGGTGTCAGGTGCTTAATAGCTGTGTGGCCTTGAGCAAGTCACATGACCTCTGTTTGCCTTAATCCACTGGAAAAGGAAATGTCAAACCATTCCAGTATCTTTGCCAAGAAACCCCCATGGACGGTATTGGCATGCTATGGTCCACAGACCATAAGGAGTCAGACAGGGCTTAACAGCAACTACCTGACTCTAAAACCATTTTTATTCACTATAGAGTTCAAATTCTACAGGAGAAAATAACATGCCTCTTGTTAAGTACATACAAAATATTTACAAAATACATTTACAATAATTTTGAGTATATGCATTAGGTTCAAAATCAAACTTGTTACCCCTCCCCCCTTCCACCATCCTTCCTTATCTTCGTCCAGGGAATCCCAACCCGGTCACCTAAGTTTTCAATCTCATAGTTATCCTTAACTCTTTAGTCTCCATCACCTCCATATACCCAATAAATTGCCAAGTCTTTTACCTCTACAACATTTCCTAAATCTATCCCCTTCTCTCCACTCTTGTGGGAACCATCCCTACTTCAGATCCTCAGCACCCGTCACCTGAATTATTGCAATAGACTCCTAATTGGTTTCCCTGCCTCAAATTTCTCCCCTCTAATCTATCTTCCAGAGAACCACCAAACTGATATTCTGAAAGCAGAGTTTTCACCGTGTCACCTTGCTTGAAAAGCTCCAGTGATCCCCTGTTGCCACTAAGATAAAATACAAACTCTATTTGGCTTTTAAAGTTTCTCACAATCTAGCTCCAGCCTTTCTATTCATATTTCATATTATTCCCCTTCACATGCCTTGATGTGTTAGCAGTATAAGCTAGAGGCAAAGAGGGTATGTGTGTTTTAGAGTAGAATTCATGGTTTATTGTGAAGGTAAAATAGATCTTATCAGCTGATTGGGTAGGAAAGAGTCAGGGTGGTAGTGGTAGTAAGGAAAGAGATAAGTCAAAGATGACTCACAGGTTTACAGTCTCGTTGGCTCAGAAAATAATGGGGGCATTAACATTGCGTAAGGGCTGGGCTACTACTGCCTGTCTCTTCTCCCTTCTGTATGGGTTCTGTCACATCCATCAGCCACACTACCTTAATTAAGCCTCCTCTCATCCTGTGCTGTAGAAAGGGGCCCTGTCTGGGAAGTATGGCAAAGTCAAATATGGCCCCAGATATTTACTAGCTATGTGACTCTGGTCAAGTCACTCAACCTCCATCTGCCTTAGATTCCTTAAGTCTAAAAGGGGGATAATAACAGCACCTACCTTTCAGGGTTGTTTTGAGGATCAAATGAGATAATAGTTGTAAAGTGCTCAGCACAGTGCCTGGCACACAGTAGGTACTTGGTAAATCCTTCTTTCCTTCCTTCCTTCTCTTCTTCCTTCTTTCCTTTTCTCCTTCCTTCCTTTTCTTTGTTCCTTCCATTTTGCCTCCATCCTCTCCTTCCTCCCTCCCTCCTTCCTTCCTTCCTTTGTTTCTTCCTTCCCTTCCTCCCTTTCCTTTGTTGTTTCTTCCCTTTCTTCCTTCTTTCCTTCCCTTCCTCCCTTTCCTTTGTTGTTTCTTCCCTTCCTCCCTCCCTTCCTTCCTTCCTTCCTTCCTCCCTCCCTCCCTCCCTTCCTTGCATACAAGTTTCAACCTAATCAAGCTAATGTTGCCACATGCTGCTCATCAATGAATGAATCCATCAACAAGCATTCATTCAGTGCTTCTTTTGAGCCAGACAGTGCCTCAAGGTGATGCTTGAGCTAAGCTTCCAAGGAAACTCAGGATACTGAGTCTGACCAGATGGATTAAGAAACGTTTATTGAAAAAATGATTCTAGGGGGAAAGAGACAGGAGTCAGACACATCACCTATGAAGAGGCTATTTCAGTAACATGGGCACAACATGAGGAGGGCCTAGGCTGGGGTAGTGGCAGTAGGAATAAAGAGTAAGAAGGGAGAGTTATAGGATGTAGTGAAAAAAAGTTGGAGTTAAGAGACATGGAGTTTAGCCTTAGTATTGCCACTAACCAGCTTCTAAGCTTGGGCAAGCTCCTTCAATCTCTCCCTCAATCAGCTAATCAATACACATTTCCAATAATAACAATCACTGCTTTTATATAGCATGTTAGTATTTGCAAAGCACTTTTAGTACATTCTCTCATCTGACCCATGCAACAGTCTTAAGAGACAGATACTGTTATTTATTATCTTCATTTTACAGATGAAGAACCCAAAGTCCAGAGTGGTTACGTGGCTTGCCCAGAGTCACACAGCTAGGAATATGCTGAACTAGGACTCAAATTCAGGTTCTTCTCCTTTCAAGTGAATCACTGCCTCCGCTATACTACCTAGCTAGAATTAAGTATCTGTTCTGTGTCAGCCACTATGACAGACAGTGGAGATGGGGGATAGGGACTCAATTTCACTGCTATAGGGAACTCTCAAGTGAAGAAACTCCCTTTATTGCTATAGCTCAGGGCCTTTTCTGCAGTTTATAATCTTAGAGAATTGCCCAAAATATTGAGTTTAAGTGATTTGCTCAGACACTGGGGAAAACAAAGGCAAAAATGTAGTAGTTCCTGCCTTGCTTGGACTTATGCACTGTCATGAAAGACAAGATATATACATAATTGAACTGCTTAAAACTTTAAAATTAAGCTTAAAATTAAAACTAAAAAATAACAATTAAAAGCTTAAAACTGCATTAAGACTTTTGGGACACCCTATATACAAATGTGAGGTTATTTGAATGGGGAGAAGAAAGAGGCACCAGTTACTGGGGAGATCAGGAAAGGCCACTTGTAGGAGATGGTACTTGGGCTTAGCTTAAAGGAAATGAAGGGTTCTAAAATGTAGAGATGGGGAGAGAGTTTGAGCTGAGTCCAGTTTCTCTGTCTGTAAAAGAAGGAATTGAACTGGAGGTTTTCTAAGGTCCCTTCTATTTATAAATGCTGTTACCTTCAAGAGCCAGTATAGTGCAATGCAAGAGTTTTGGATTTGATTATGCTTCTTTGGAGATCTCTGGGGTCCTGGGATCACTTTTTAATTTTCCATTCTCATCTTCTGCAATATCTTTTGTGGGAATTCTCTGTATGCCTCTGTTCTCCCTCTCTGTGCCAGCTCTAGCCCTTTACACACCAACTATATCCTTAGAGCCGGTAGACTTATTCATTATAAACAAATTAGTACTGACAGGAATCAGGAGGGTTGAAACAATATAAGTCTTTGGCAATGCAAGGTTTTTTCTTTGGTTTTTTTTTTAGTTTTGTCTTGGTGTGATGTAAAGATGGGCTCTCCAGTTCCCTAGACTGGGTGATACCTGTCATGGGTGATAAACCCCATGTAAAGGAGTTTACATGCATGTGATGTTGAAGATTCATCCTTCTGCAGAGACCAAGAATAAAGACATAAATGTACCACCACTCTGCAGTGTCATTATTGTTTTGATTTAAAGCCAGTGTGGGCTGAAGTGACCTTAAATCATCCTACCCTTAGAGTATTTAAAAAGTCACATTTTCAGTGTTTATCTTAACACTTCTTAGCAGGTTAACAAGTTGACTGTTCATCAAGAGGCTTTAGCTCATGGACAGACTAGGATTAAAAGAATGTTGAGCAGAAAGGGGTGGCTAGGTGTTGCTGTGTTGGATAGAGCGCTGGGCCTGGAGTCAGGAAGACTCATCTTCCTGAGTTCAAATCCAACCTCAGATACTTACTAGCTGTGTGACCCTGGGCAAGTCACTTAACCCTGTTTGCCTCCGTTTCCTCATCTGTTAAATGAACTAGAGAAGGAAATGGCAAACCACTCCAGTGTCTTTGCCAAGAAAAACCCAAATGGGGTCATGAAGAATCAAACACGACTGAGGGAAAAGGTTATTTTAAACACCAAGGATATCAGTTAGCACAGGAAAAAAATAATATTCAATCCCTGTTTCTTCCTTTCTTACATTTTATGGCCTAGAGAGAGAAGAAAGTTTGGTCTCTAGTTCATATCTTGGAGTTGTAGACTTAAGAAGGGAAGGGAACTTACGGGACTTTCTAGTCCAGTCTCATTTTACAGAAGAGGAAACTGAGTCTCAGGCATGTTAAGACCACACAGATAAGTGTTAGAAGTGACATTTGGATTCATATCCAGTGACACCAGAGCCACGATGACTTCAGATACCTTCCTTACTCTTCTGCAGTGGATTTGGTAGGGACAGAGAATGAAATTTGCAACTTTCCACTTTCCCAGCAAGAGGACATGTCTCTCTTTATCTTCCTACCACCTTCTCTACTTTCACCCCCAACCCAACATGCACACATGTGCAAGCACACACACACACACACACACACACACACACACCTCTTGGTGTCCTGTGTTCTGATTAGTTTAGGAGAATTCTTTCCCCCTTCTTCCAGACTAAAGTCCAGGTTAAACCAGATAGTATCCATCAGTGTCTCTGAGTGGTAGACCCCAAGCCCATTTTCTAATAGCCCCTTGTGCTTTTCCTCTACTTGTTCATCCCCATTTAGCCTCAAGTCCTTCTCCAGATGGCCAAGATGCAGCCCGACCTACCAGCAAGAATCCCTCCACCTGGACTGTGGAAGATGTTGTGTGGTTTGTGAAGGATGCCGACCCTCAGGCCTTAGGACCTCATGTGGAGCTCTTCAGGAAACATGTATGTGGATGTCGTGGGCCCTGGGGAATGGAACAAGGGGTTGGGAGGTGAGGGGGTCTGAGATAAACATACAGATGGAACTGACTTCTTAAGGTGGACCAAATAAACAGCACCTCCCTCCTCTCTATCTGAACAAAATTCAGAAGATTTAGCGAGAAGAGCACTTGTCTACTCTCCATTACCCAGGGAGAGAAGGAAGCTTTTTCCAGAAGAGCAGAGTTCAAATCTTGCCTCTTGTGCTTATTACCTGTATGATCTTGGTGAAGCCACTTAACCTCTCTAGGCCTCAGTTTCATTGGCTGTAAAATGAAAAAAGCTGGACTAGAAGGCCTGTAACGTCCCTTCTAGCTCTGGATCTAAGATCCTACAACCACTTCTGTTATTTCTGCTTCAGAAGTAGCATTTCATTTGTCCCACATGTTACCTGGTTTTGACATTTATCAGGTAGGCCAGTTTAGGGTTATTTTTTTTCCCCTAAGTGAAGTGGTAGCTAGTCTGTCCAATATATTGCTAATTTGAGAACTCACTGATCAAGAGGGATATCCAGTGAGAACCTTTCCTAGAAAATGTAGCCCTTCCTGCCCCCAACATTAGGGGACCCACTCCCACAAAAAGGATCAAAGAAATTTTTAAGTCACAGGTCTCAACATTCCCATGGACCGTGGGATCTGAAATTTGAGTTACTGTTTAGCACTTTCAGTCTCTAAACCCTTGGTGACCTGTTATTGCTCGTGACTATGAGTCAGGATCGTTGACCTCAGGTTTAAGATAGTCCCAAAATAGCCATTTGAATTCCCAGACTTAACCATAACAAATGAGACACAGTTTTAAAAATGCCCTGAGATTCCCCAAGGCCAAGAGTTGGGGAGTCTTGTTATCTTGTTAACCTGCTATGCCATCTCCCAGTATAACACACTATTTGTTTTTATTCTACTTCTGGAAACATCTTATTGTAAATAGGTTCATTTAGTAGAGGGTTAGAAGGAACATCAGAGAATGGGCATTTAGAATGTCTTAATGGGCATTAAGAATGTGACAAGCCCACCTCCATCCTCATGCACTTGCCCTCTAGTTGCGATAGGCAGGGAAAGCTTCCTTATCGTGTATCCTGGAAAGAGAAACCTCAGTAGAATGACTGGGCAGCCTGGATAGCAACACAAAAGCCACATCTGTATAGAGAAACAGGGATTGCATTGGTGTCTACAGTGGCAGGGGCAGGGGTGGTGGCGAGGGAGAGGAGAGAAGAAAGTTAATATCTCTACTGACACTTGAATCTTATTCACATTTTTTATGTGTAAAATAATCTAAAAGTTCATGCAATTATTAGTTCTATTTATTGGCTCTATCCTCATTCAGAAAGAGTCTGAAGAATATTAACAAAATAAATGAACACACACACACACACACACACACACACACACACACCCTTGTCCTGCCTCCCAATACTACTTCAATCCTCTGTATCCTTTTCTCTACCAAGAGCATTGCCAGCCTCAGCTCTGTTATTACAGAGTATCCACAAGGAGCTTGGTTGAGACCAAAGATCATACCACTGCAATGTCCAGCATCTAAGAGGACTTGATGTTATGTTTCAGACCTACCTGCCTTTACGTGACCATAAAGCAATGTTATTAATGTTGTCCTTTTAAGCAAACATCCCAGAACTTACTCATCCAAGTAAATGCTGCCCCCTTTATTTTGAGGGAGGAGAAGCTTGCCCAGGTTTACAAGCTATTAAGTGTCTGAGGACAGATTTGAACTCAGATCCTCCTAATATCAGGGCTGGTGCTCTATCCACTGTACCACCTAGCTATCCCCTTTAGAGTAGTCTCCTTGGGAAGGTAGGTACTTAGTTTTGCACTTCCTTATTCCTACTTATCTTTGAGTGACTTTTGGTCGTAACCAAAAAAAAATCAACTCTACTGTCAAATGATTAACCATTGAAGTTTTATATTCATTAGCATGTGTTCCTGTTGGCTCAAAAGAAATTTCAAAAGCATTCTAAATAATGACAGCATCATTGGAATAAACGTCTAACCTCACAAGATTATTGAAGCGGTCAATGGTTGTTTATATTTATAAGTTTGAGGGTTTAAAATCAATTATATTCCTTTGTAGTCACATCTCACATTTAGTAGATGTATTCTGGGAAGCATCAATCTTTTACAAATCAAAGAATGTTTTAAATGCATGAGAAAAAGCCACTATTTAAAGTAGCAGTTCTTATTTTTTTTGTATCCTGAACCCCCAAAGACAGTGAAGTCTGTGGACATTTCTGAATGTCTTTATATAACTAGAGGAAATGCTAAGTTACAGTTAGAGGTTAGTGGAGAATACTGGATGAACATCTAGTTCTATCAAGGGAAGACTTATTATCTCAGTGGAAGACCCTGGATTCAGTAGGTTGGGACAGGGGTGAGGAACCTGTGGCCTTGAGGCTGCAGGTTCCCCACGCCTGGAAGAGGAAAGTGGGGTACAGGGAAAGGCAATTAAAGGGAGAAAGGGGACAAAGACAATCTTGACCTGCTCCAGAATTCTGCCTAGGGCTGGCCCCTGATTCAAGAAGAAGGGGAGGCTTGTTACTGTTCTTCACAGTTAATGAATAGTAATCATTCCCCATAAAACTTACATCAATGTTATGTCTATGGTTCTGGGAAATATACAGCATGGGGATCTAAACTGAGGTGAGAAGAGGCTAAAGAAACCCAATTGAATTAGACTCATGAATTAAATATATCTCCAGGAGTTCCATGTCTTTCTTAGCAAAATGGGATTAACACAAGTACCACTGGTGATTAGTGTATTAACTGTAGCCCTATAATTGCATGCGCTAAATTCTAGGAAGAAGCAGGTGAATAATTTGTGTGTAGTTATTGACAGGACCAGAAGGCACCTGAAACCTCTCACTGGGTGCAATTACCACACTGGCAATCAACTAAAGTTAGGGTTGAAAATTTTAGGGAAAAAAATCACAAGAGGCCCAGGGAATGAATGGCATGTGGGGGAAGGAAGTAGCAAAACCTCAGATCTGGTTTTGTTCACATGTATTAGGATATGATGGATGTCACATCTTATTCCTAGAGACATAGAGGTTGGAGTAAGGGGACATGGTTTTGGGAACACAACAGAGATAAAATTTCCTGAGTCCTCACTCAGTAATAGGGATGTTGTTTTCTCCAGTTCCTTCAACAAGGGGATGTAGGCAATGAGAAGATTAGCCTGGACCCAAAACACACTGAAAGAGAATGCTAGCCAGTAGAATGTAAAGTCCTTGTATGTAGAGACTTTGCTTCTTTATCTTTGCATTCAATCACTTAGAATAGTGCCTGGAACATAGGAGGTGCTTAATAAATTCTTGTTCAATTGCATTGTAGAATTCTTTGTCTCTCTTTGTGACCCTTGGTCAAATCATTGACTCATTCATGAAGGTCAAAAGAGCATAAGTGATTTAGACCTTAGAGATCATGTAATCCATTGCCTTCACAAGGAAATTGCCTCATGTCAGAAAGGGAAAGTACCTAGTCTAGGTAAGAGGTGGAGGAGGAATTCAAATCCAAGCCCCTTTCCTTTAAATTCAGCACTCTGTCCACTGGAAAGCACCTCTGGAAACAAGGAGATCCACATACACAACATGTAAAGATGAACTTTCTAATAATATCCCAATCATAGATTTAGAGCTGCAAGAGACTTTGGAGATCCTCTAATACAAGTCCCTACTTTTACACATGGGGAAACTGAAACCTAGAAAAGTGAAATGATTTTCTCAAGGTCACGCATGTAGAAAGTGACATTGCCAGGATCTGATCCTGTGTCTTCTGACTCCAAATCCAGCACTCTTTCCAGGCAAGAGGGAGAAAAGATGCTTCTTAAGTATATGTTTAAATACTCAACTATAGACTTGAACATTTATTCTTATGTGACAAGTCTACTATATGTACACACACATAATGTACATAAATAATACATAAACACATACATAGCACAGATATAGTTATAGCTGTCCATATTGATTTAGATATAGATGACAGCTACATGGAGCAGTGGCTAGAACACCAGTCCTAGAATCAGGAAGAACCGAATTCAAATCCAGCCTTAGACACTTGCTAGGAGTGTGACTCCAGGTAAGTCACTTAACCCTTTTTGCCTCAGTTTCCTCTTATGTAAAATGAACTGGAGGAGGAAATGGCAAACCATTCCACTATCTTTGCCAAGAAAACTCCAAATGAGGTCATAAAGAGTTGGACGTGACTGAAACATATGTGTATACATTTATTTATATTTATACACATATAAATGTATACACACATGTATGTTTATATAAATAGAAAAATATATAAATAGAATATAGATATATAAATATATAAATAGAAATATTTT
>JAQQSW010014470.1:0-12100 GCA_028646575.1 Pseudocheirus occidentalis | reverse complement strand
CTAGAGTCTGACCTCATCTGACTCCTCCTGAAGACCCTCCCCAATCTCCTCCTCTAGACCACCCCTAGATTCCTCTGAATATAGAGTCCCATCTTCCCTCCATGTGGTATGAGAGGGCCATAGGAGAGCTTAGCACAGACTTGCTCTGTGTGAGAGTGCCACAGAATGCCCTAGCACCCCATATGGCAAACTTGAACTTCTAATAAACTTTATTTTTTCTTTGGCTGAGAAGACTTGAGTGAAATTCTTTCCGCAGGACCCAACATGTTGGTATTTTGGGGTCTCAGGGCAGCCTTAACCCTCTTTGGGTACCTCTTCAATAGTCAGGACTATGCCACTGTGCCTCAGCTGCCTCCTGACTCCAATCTTTAAGGCCCCTTCTCCTATTGGTGGGTTCTTCTTGGAACCTCCATTTTGAGGAAAGACAAGCCATCCTTCATTCTCTGGACTTAGCCACCATCCCCTCACTCTCTGTCTATTTTCTGGTGCGCTTTTATGTGTTGTTTTTCCTTAGTAGCATATAAACTCCTTAAGGACAAGGACTGTTTGCCTTTTACTTGTATTCTTACCCTCAGTACTGAGTACAGTGTAAGTACTTAGTATTAAATGCTTGTTGCCTGATTGATTGTTGAGCATATCTACAAGGAAGAGATACTGTTGAGGTATGGTGGAATAGGAATGAGAATTTTCTGCCTTGCTTCCCGGTGAATCAAAGCAGTGGAAGAAAGCAAATTTAAGGAAAGAGAAAACCCAGTTTTCAGTTCATTTGAGGAGGTGAGTGAAGTGTTTGTGCAAAAGGTTGATGATTTAGGGAAGTTTGCTCAAAAATAGGATTGTAACTATAGAGCTGGAAGGAACCTTAATAACCATTGTTATACCCCTTAATTTTTTAGATAAGGAAACTGAGGTACAGAGATGGAAAATGACATGGCTAGGGTCACATAGTAAGTGTCTGAGGTGTTTTTCAAACCCAAGTCTACTGTGCCATTCAACTTCTTAATATAAAAGACCATCAGCAGAACCAGATGGAAAGATCTAGTAAAAAGCTGGACCAACAGGACAAGGAGTAGGACTATTCTTGAAAGAGATTAAGAGGGTATGGGACTAAGCAGCAGGATTGAGGAAGGTAAACACAACCAACAGGCATGGATTAAGCAAGGGATTGGGAGGCTGAACTGAAAGAATCTGGCAACAGGTGAAAAATTAGACCTTTCTCTATGTATTAATTGCTTTGTTGTGATGCCTATGTCATACACAGATGCGTGGGCTTTTCTGTGGTTTTTCTTTTGAGAACTTCATATGGAAAGTGAGAATGTGACCATAGAGGGGGACTAACATTTGCTATAGATTACTGTCTAGGTGTGGTTTAGTGGATAGAGTGCCAGACTTGGAGTCAGGTTGACCTAAGTTCAAAACCAGCCTCAGACACTATCTGTGTCTCTCTGGGTGAGTTACTTAACCCTGTTTGCCTGAGTTTCCTCATCTATAAAATGAATTGGAAAAGGAAATGGCAAACCACTCCAGCATCTTTGCCAAGAAAACCCCGAATGAGGTCATGAAGAGTTGGATGTGATGATAATGACTGAACAACAGCTCTAAATTTTCTGTGGGATGAATAATGGAAGAGTGATGGACTATTTAAGACTACAAATTTAGATTTAGGGGCATTCTTGACACCTTTATGTGTCCAATATAGCTCAACTTTAAACCTTGAGAGGAACATAGTTATCTTTCTCAGCCTGCACTTTGCATTCAGGGTGCAGTTTTAACCTATGAATTCAATGTATGTGGAAAAGGAAAATGTTGGCTACAATCAATCAACATATATTTAAGACCAGAAACTAACAAGAAGGTGCTGGTGAGAAAAGTAGACATGGAGATAGAGATTTTTATTTCCCACAAAGGAAAATTTTTATATTTTAGTTAAACAACAAGTGCTGGAGATGTACTATCTAATTTTCAATACAGGAATATTAAGTACTATGGTTGCAATATATTGCATTGCCCTGGTTGGAGAGGAGTTGGGCACAGTGAGAATACAGTTGGACTTTGAGCCAGCAGAAGCTTGGTTTTCCATTCTGGGTCTTACTATTTTTAACCATGTGACAACAGACAAGTTACTTTATCTCCCTCATCCGTGAAATGGTGGTGATAATACTTGTACTATCTATATCACAAAGTTGTTAGGAAGATTCTTTGTAAAGTCATTTACATTGTAGGTCCTTATGTCATAAATTAAAGCATGTGTAAGCAATAAAGAGATATATACTAAATGGTGGCTCAGCATATGCTTTTATTAGTTGCCAATCAGATATTGAAGACACTGTAGTGGGCTCAATTATTTGCATTGTTACTCAAGGAAATGAAAGACCTCCTGCAGAAGGTGGTATTTAAGAAAAGTTCTAAAGAAAGGCAGGAGATGGAATCTGAGAATGGAGTATTATGTTCAAGGAATAGTAAGAAGGTTAGGGTTTCTGGATTACCTTATTGTTGTTTGTTCTTCATTTACAAAGAGGACCAATGACAACATAGGGTGATACTTTGATTCATGCATGAACTGGATTTAAGTGAGGCAGAGTTGCAAAAAATCATCAGCTTCACTGCCTCTTCCAGAGTCATTAAAGTTCAATGGCAAGACAAAAGTCAGGATGACTGAGAATGACCCAGGATGCAGTAGATGACCTTGGCATCTTCAATGTCTGACCAAATTTTACAGCACCTGGTTCAGCTGCCTTTATAACCATTGGAATGAATTATTCTCGTTTATCTATTTCACTGGGTAAAGTTTTCATATGCTTATGGTAGACATTCCCTTAACTGACAGACAGGTTTGAGGCCCATCAGTTACCTTCAACCTGGTTTGGCCCAGGCATGGGGAACCTTTGGCCTTGAGGTCACATGTGGCCTTCTAGGTCCTTGGGTGTGGCTTTTTGACAGAGGCCAAGTTTTACAGAACAAATCATTTTATTAAGGGGATTTGTTCTGTGAAGTCTGGATTCAGTAAAAGGGCAGTGCTTGAGGACCTAGAGGGCCACATGTGGCCTTGAGGTCGTAGGTTCCCCAACCCATAGTTTAGCCTATCTGCCCAAATGGTTTGCTGAGATATGGCCACTGTGTATACTCTGCTATAAGATGACTCTGTGAAGACGAAAACCATGAGAATTAGCAACAGATTGGGTGTGTAAAGTGAATCAAGGATGGCACCAAGGTTGGAAGCCTGGAAAACAGGGACAATGAAAATGACATCAGTAGTGATAGGGGAATTTGGAATATGATAGAGGTGTGTGTGTGTGTGTGTGTGTGTGTGTGTGTGTGTGTGTGTGTGTGTGTGTGGGAAGAGTGGAGATCAAGAATTTTAATTTTGGATTTGTTGAGTTTGAGACCTTGAGCTGTCCCATGTACAATTTGTGATGCAGAACCGGAGCTTAGGAGAGAGAAGAACCAGAGATACAGGCCTTGAAAACATCTTAACTCAGATAATTGAAACCTTGGGAGCTGATGTGATTTCCCCAAGTGAGATAGCAGGAAGGGAGAAATAGAAAAGGGGGAACCAAAACCACATTAGGAGACAACAAGGTTAGTGAGTATGACCTGAGTGAATATCCAGCAAAGGATACTCAAAGATGTTGGGTAGGAGAAATAGGTGAGAGAGCAGTGCCATGAAAAACCTGAGAGGAAAGTGTATTCAGAACATGAGAATGAATTAAAACATCAAAGGCTGCAGAATCTGTTAACACTATAACATATCACATAATTTCAGAAATGGTACAATTATGCACTTAACTTGCCCCAGAAAGAGATCATTTAGCACTCATAATGTTCTGAATGAACCACATATGTTAAAAAGTATTTTTAAAATTATATTTTATACAACACTCAAAAATCTTTAACAAATAGTTATAGTAGGTCAACAATACTACTTTGAATAAGACAAAATTTTTCAAGACATTTAATGCACTGTTTCTCTTTGAAACCACTCATCTTTCCATAGCCTTGAAGTCTAGAAAGGAATAATATAAAAGGTCTCATTAAAATAATCTGTTTACTTTTTAAAATATTGTTTACTTCCAAGAAGAGTGAATTCAAGCATTACTTAAATAATGTAATAAAATCAATGTTCATTCAGTATAGTATGACTTTAATAGCAAATGAACTTATTTATGAGTATAAAATGATCTGATTTAGCAAAAAGATCAAAATAGTTTTTAATCAGAAAACTGTTCATTAATTATTACATATTGTGGGCAAAGTGAATATGGGAAGGCCTTAGCTTTGCAAAGAAAATATCTTTCTTTATCTTTGCTTTATCTTTGCAAAGAGAGTACCTTTCTTCTTACCTTCCTGCCTTCAAAAGAGAAACTGGAAATATATCACCCAACTTCATTCATCATCCTGTTGAAGGAAATTCAGGCATTAAAAGACAGCTTATTTTTCACATCTAAGCTCATATAAGAGATCCTGTCTCTGGGGGGAAAAGTATAGTTATCACTGGGAAAGGGGTTTTTTAAATTATAAATATAAAGTCTTTCCCCCTCTCTTTTTGTGGTTTACACAACCATATGGCCTCATCATTTCTAATAATTAGACAAAATGATAACGTAAAACCTAAGGGGAAGAGGAAAGGGAGGGAAGGCAGAGAGAGAGAAATAATGTATTCCTGTATTTTATTAACAAAAACCTCTTTTTAATCAAAAATTAAATCAAGCAACTGATATAAATACAAATGAGGTCTTAGTTCTCTGCATTATACAGTATAGATGGATTTTTATAATTTTCTCCAGACCTGATCATTAACCACCATAAATACTACATCTTACATGACTTTTAATAACCAGAAAACCTATGAAATTGATATGATGCTACATAAATGGATAATAGTGTACTATCCCTAAGCAAACTTCACCTTAGGCTGTCCCAGAGATCTATTTTCATTATAAAGCTTGACTCTCTGAAGTTTATCATTTTGGCCAAAGTAATACAACTGAATTATAGTTCGTCATGTGATATAATATGCTTGCATGCTTAAAAATGACTTTAAAAATAAAGTAATTTTTTTTCCTGAGCAAGTATTTGCTCTTGGGTATTTAATATTAGGTTATTGGTCCTTCTGGAAGTTTACTTACTGAATGAAAATGTTTTTGTATCCATATTCTAAGAGAGCAAGTGCTGAGTACATTGACTCAAGGCATGGCTCCGCATCCATTTTGTAATAGAGATTCTACCAAAACAAATAGAGTTTTGTTTTGTTTTATATCAGCAGAGTATTTCTACCTGCTGGCCCTTCCAACTACCACCAAGACGTCAAGCCTATTGTTAAAACATATATACTTTTTTCTTCTTATATAGCTTTGCATCTCTACCAATCCAGTGGGATTTGGACATATAATAAAAGTAATTCCAGACTGTAAACAGCTATTATATACTTATGCCTTCATGTTTTAAAAATGTATGTGTAAGTGGGTTTCCATATGAAGACAAAGAGTATAAGGCTTTTTAAAAAAAGATTAATATGACCACAACAAATAAGAAAATTATAAAGAAATGCAAAAAAACCCTCTTACACAAATTAATACAATGTGAAAGCAAAATTAGAGCAACAGATAACATAACAACTATGTTGATATTAATGACTATAACAAAATTTGCAACAAAATCTAGGTAACATGCACAGAATAGCATGTACAATGTATATGCACAACTCACATTTGACAGCTGTCTCCCAAACCATTTTGAATCAATGACACTTGATGATTTTTATCCTCAATTATCACTTAGGTAGGAATAAAACTATCAAATGTTTAAGACTGATTTTAAGTTTCACATTTCTTAATGATAGAAATAAATCTCTGCTTACCTTCTAGAACACACAGTAGTGCTAATAAATTTGTAAGAAACATAATGTGATGTGGGGATAGCAATCCTCCCTGGGAGTCAGGTAAACAGAGTTTCAAGTCTTACCCCTGAAATACTGTGTAACTGTGGGTAAGTGTATCACCAAGGCAATATTCACAGTATTGACAGCATGGTTCTGAATGGCAACATATAACAGACTATCCATATAGAAGACAGAAGCAAAAAATTTATTCAGACACCAGAAAGCCAAATCTCAACACCGAAAAACCAAATTTATCATAGCAACAAAGAAATCTATAAACAATAACACTGCAGAGAGCAACGCCATCCCAGTCTTCCCACAAGCAAACACTCAGAAACCTAGCTCTCTCCTTGCCTGCATTGTCTGTCCTCCCTCTATTCTAACTGCTCTGACTCCCAGTTTCCTCTGGTCTCTGATCCACTCTTCCTGTTCCACCCATTCAGCACACTCCTCCCACTGCAGTCTCCATGTGATTATATTCAGCCTATTAAGGGACAGGGGAGATCTTCAAATTCCCTTAGACCTATTAGGGAGTAGGGAAGATCTTCAAATTACCATTACCATTATAGCAAATCACATAACAGCAAGTCATCATCATCATCATCAATAGTTAACATTTGTGTAGGGTGAAAAATGGTTAAATCACTTGACCAGGGTTACAAAGATAGTAAATGTCTGAGACTGGGAATGAACTCAGGTCTCTCTGTCCCAGCTCTAGTTCAGCTCCCCTATCCACTGTACCATCTACCTGCCCCTAATTTATTAATGGCATAAACAGTCCTCTAAAATTAATGAGTAGAAGAAATTTCCTTACTGGTAATTGCACAAACTGAAGGAATCAAAGACTTAGACCTCTCCAGCTCTACCAAAGGCAACCACAAGCACACACACACACACACACACACACACACACACAAACACACACACTCTGATTTGATATTTTAAAAGAATTTATTAGTAAGTCCTTATTTGAATTTCTAATGTTGAAAGTACTCTCAGAACCTAGGTCTCATCTTCTTGTTAGCTGGTTCCTCCTACAACTTCTGAAGCCCAGGCCAAAGATGTCTTCATTTCTCTCTAGACTTCATTGCTGCCTTACTTCAACTTGACTTTCTTTACCATGCTCAGTGCCAGGTACCTTCTCTCACTCCTCCTCCTCCTCTCCCCAAATCCCAATTATGTCCCTTTTCAGCTCCCTTTTCTTTATTGTCTTCCTCATTAAATGTAAACTCCTTGAAGGCAGACACTGTCTTTCTTCCTGCTTCATTTGGTATTATTCCCTGCTCTTAGTGCAAGGCACACTTAAGAAATAGTTATTGACTGACTCCATGACATTAAGGTATTTGGGGTTTAATTCAAATAAATTTGTACTAAGTTATTCTTTCCATTTCCAGAAGAGAATGTTAAATAACATCCCGACAATGACCTCCCAACTTTTCTAAAAAATACATTTCAGAGTTCAATGACTCAATTTCAAGTCTTCAGTTTTCTATGTTGTTATTAACCCGAGTTTCCAATATTGTTGCATAGACCTACACCATTTTATTCAACCATTAGTGGAGATGAACTGCTGGTCATCATCTTCTACGTAAAAATAAAATATGCTTACAAAACATTTTTAAGTCACCCCTCAGCCTTCTTTTCTGCAGGACTAAGAACACTACATGTCTTAACTTTTCCTTGTATGGCTTACAAAACAACAGCACGTTCACCATCTTTGCAGTTCTTCCCTGAAATCTCTCCAAACTCTTCATAGCCTTCTATGGTTAAGGAAACCTAAAAGTAGCTCAATCTTCCCGTAAATTCCTACCAGAATAATGTGAGGATTGCTCTCCTATTTATGTATACCTTCATTGTAAAGTATTTATTTGTTTGTTTTATGTGCAGAATTGATTATGTCTCTGAGGTTTTTCTATCATAATTGTACAATTTACTTACTTGCAATATTCTATCATTCTCCATAGTGTTTTGTAAATGAAATTATATTCCAGACAAGGAATACATTGCCTTTGGTTTTCGTGTCTTTTCATGTGGTGAGGTCTCTACTCCTTACTGACTGAGGCCGTTTCTGGGGACATTCATTATAGAAATTATTTTGCACTCTCTTTACTTTTGCCCATTTGAAATTTGTTATTGAAGTAGTACAGGTGGAAGATGATACAGTTGCATGTGAGAGCTTCTTTTCATCACCTTTCTTCAGGTGTGTTTATGATTTTGACCTTTGCTTCGATACTACTCTGACTGAACAAGAGTTTACTCTGTAATGAGAGACACATAGTGAAAATAGTGCTGACTTGGAGTCAGCTAGAGATCCCTAGCTTCCAATTCGCCTTCTGTTGCTTACCAGCTGAGTGACTAGAACCATGAAGCTTGATGTTTCTTCATCTGTAAACAAAGGATACTAACATCTAAAGCATTTTCTTTATAGTGTTGTTTTGAAGATTAAATGAGTCCTTTGTAAACTTTAAAGAAGCATTTATATGTCAGATATGACTATTTGCTGTTAATCGAAAATATTTATTGAATATTTCCTAGTGCTAGGCACTACAAATAGGAGAGGGATATAGTGACTTACATTCTAGTCAATTATTTCTTGTCTATCAAAAGAGTTATTAAAAAAGGAATTTTGGTGATTCTGGCTATGTTCAATGACTTACAAAATAATTGTCTAAGAAAGTTGTAAACATGAATATTTTTGAGTAGTCCATAAAACTCTTTGATCTTGATATAGTGAAGCATATGTTTCAAACATATTGTAAATATGGTTTTCACTGTTCTCCTCTTTGCCCAACTTGACTTTGAAGTTTCTAACTCTTAAGATGTATGTTGACTTAGCTTGAATGACCATAAGTACTTAATGTTTTGATTTTTTGATTGTTTGATTGATCTTATCAAGTTCTTCCTAGAAATTCACTTCTTCACCTTGGTACAGTGGATAGAATTCTGGGCCAGGAGATCAGAAGACTTGAATTAAAATCCAGTCCTAGACACTTAGTAATTGTATAACCCAAGGAAAGTCACTTTAACCTCTGTTGCTTGAGTTTCTTCAACTGTAAAATGGAGATAATGGTAGCAAGCACTTTCATAGAGTTGATATAAGGATCAAATGAGATAATATTTTAAAATGCTTTGCATGGTGCGTAGCATATACCAGATATGTAACAAATGCTTGCTCCCTTTCCAATTAAGTTCCTGCAATAGATATTGGCACACAGTCAGTCTTTCACAATATATCCACTATGGAAATGTTTTGTGTAACTACACATATACAACCTATATTGAATTGCTTATCTTCCCAGTGAGGGTAGGATTGTTATTATTATTATTATTATTATTATTATTATTATTATTATTATTATTATTTACATGCAACTGGGAAATAAGATATACAGACACTGGGGTATGGAGATCCATCTTGCCCTACTGGAAAGTCAGAGGATTGATGGGGGAGCCTGTAGGAGAGAGCAGAATGGGGGAGGGGATATTCAGTGGGATCACTGTTTTGGGGTGGTGGGTAAGGGGAAAGATGGGGAGAAAATTTGTAACTCAAAATCTTGGGGAAATCAATGTTGCAAACTAAAAATAAACAAAAAAGTAGAAAAATAGATATTGGGACAAATGATGCCATTCCCATCGTGTTTATGCTCATCATGAGCATGTAAAGAAGATAGGATTATAGATTTAGATCTGGTAGAGATGAACAAGTGGTCCATGAAATGACAGACAGACAAATGGATGAATGGATAGATGGATGGATAGATAGACGGATGGATAAATAGATGGATGGGCAACTAGATGGCACAATGGCTAATGTGCCTGGACTGGAGTTAGGAAGACCTGAATTCAAATCTAACCTTAGACACTTACTAGTTGTATGACCCTGGGCAAGTCACTTACCCTCTTTTTGTTTCAGTTTCTTCAGCTGTGAAATGGAAATTATAATAGCACCCACCTCCCAGATATCTTTTGAGGATCAAATGAAAAATAATTCTAGAGTACCTGGCATATAGTGCTGTTATTCATTTGATAAGTTGTGTCCAAGTCATGAAGACTTGGATCCATGAACCTGAATCCACAAACCCCATGGATTATGGCATGCTTGACCCTTTTGTCCCCTGCTTTGTCCTGAAGTCTGTCCAAATTCCTGTTTGTTCTTTCTATGACACTATCTATTCATCTCATCTTCTGCTATCCCCTTCTCCTTTTGCCTTCAGTATTTCCCAGCATCAGTCTTTTCCAATGAATCCTGTCTTCTCAATATATGACCAAAGTATTTAAGCTTCAGCTTCATTATTTTTCCTTCCAATGAATAGTCAGAGTTAATTTCTTTAAGTATTGACTAATTTGATTTCTTTGTTGTCTAAAAGTCTTCTCCAGTACCACACTTTGAAAATGTGTATTCTGCAGCGCTCAGCTTTCCTAATAGTCCAACTCTCACAGCCATACATTACTATAAGAAAAACCATGGACCTTTGTCAGCAAAGTGATATTTCTGATTTTTAGTATACTGTCCAATTATTCCATAGCTTCTTTGATTTTGTGACTACAGTCACCATTTGCAGTGATCTTTGAACCCAAGAATATATAGCTATGAGTGTTGGACTATCAGGAAAGTTTAACACTACAGAATTGACATTTTCCAATTGTGGTGCTAGAGAAGACTTTTGGTACCTGATACCATAATCTTGGGCTTTTTTAATATTAAATTTCATGCCTGCTTTTACATTGCCTTCTTTGGCATTAGTGATTGGAATATAGACTTGTATTATTGTGATGTTGCACAGTTTGCCTTGGATTTAAATAGATATTGCAATTTTTGAGATTATATCCCAGCACTGCCTTTCTCACCATTTTTTGTTTTACTATGAGGGCTACTTCATTTCTTCTAAAGGATTTTTGCCCACAGTAGTAGATGTAATACACAGAATGCACAAAGGGAACATTATATAAACGTTAGCTTGTACAAATAGTAGTAGTAATAGTAGTAGTAGTAGTAGTAGTAGTAGTAGCAGCAGCAACAGCAGCAGTAGTAGTAGTAGTGCTAGTAGTAGTAGTTGTTGTTGTAGTATCAGAGTCATTATTACTATGGATAGGGCATTTATTAATTTCTCACTATGTGCCAGGTTCTTTGCTAAGCCCTCACAATACAAATGGAAGCAAATCTTTCAAAGAGCTTATATTCAAGTCAGAAAAAGACGATACATAAAAGGGGGCTTATAGGAAGGGAAAGAAAGGTACCCACAAAGTGGTAAGGCTTCTGGTGAAGAAGTGAAAAAATCCAGAGAGTTAGAAGGGCAACTGGGAGTGAAGTGAGCATGTTCTGGGTACTTCATAAAAGGGTGGTTAGGCAAGGGACTCATTTTTCCATTCATATCTCAGAGATTCCCATGAGTGGGAAATTAAGGGAATAAAGGGACTAGTTTCATCAAACTGCCTAACACACTCAAAAGAAACTTAGGCATTCCAGATCATTTAGAGGGAGAATGTTTTAAGTTATGTGGCTCACTTTCTTCACTCATCTGTAGTCATTCCATTCCAACTCAATCTGTTCGGCATCAGACAAAGATCTTAGATTAAGAATAACATGGGGAGGGGGGCAGAGCCAAGATGGCGGCATAGAAGCAGCAAAGTTCTGCAGCTCCCACACAGCCACCCTAAAAACCCATACATTACAACTCTAAACAAATTCTAGGGCTCCCAAACTCACAAAAATAGAGAAAACACATCTCTCAGTGAAGGCAGCTTAGCAGAAGGAGCTCAATGCAGCAGGCTGTGAGCCGAGGCCAGCCCAGCCCGAAACCAAAACTGCGGCCAGGCCCCAGGGCCAAGCCTCCGAAGCCGGCAGCGTGAGTCTACCCCAGGGAGCAGATCTACAGCACCTGGAGCTATCTCCACATCTATCAAGTCAGGAACAATAAGAATTAGACAAAGATCAGTGAAAGTGAAGCTTTCAAGCTAATTTTGGGGGAGGAAAAGGGGACCGGCCAATCAGCCCCCAGGGCAAGGAAGCAGTGGGGGAAGGGCAGGATCTGCTGTAACTGGCAGCTGCCTCCACTGGGCTGCTTCAGAGCTCCTGGCATGTGGACCCTGCAGGGGGCTGAGACGATAGATCAGGGCCAAGGGCTCTTGCGTTGACAGCCTGGATCTGGATCGTGGTCTTGGGTGGTGGTCCTGGGGTGCACTTTCAGCAAACCAAAGCTTGTGGGGGCTGCAGCACCCCCCCCC
>JAQQSW010014469.1:0-12100 GCA_028646575.1 Pseudocheirus occidentalis | reverse complement strand
ATTTTTTTTATTTGCAAAAACTTAGATCTTTTTTCATATTTATTTCTGTGGTTTTGGTACTATCTGAATATGACATTTTTCATAAGCAACTCTTCCCAAGGTTACTCATTGGTACTGCATCAAGCTTTGTGATAAACTGAATTAGTTTAATTAAAATTCTCTTTTCAGTTTTATAAACTGTTTTCTCACTGATATTTCACTTGTAAATGTCAAAATTCCACGGTGCAAAATTGATAAGCTCAGATTATCTTAACCATGTAGAGAAGAGGGTAAACTGTGTCTTCAGGTAATGTTTCAATAATGCTAATGTTAACTCTAAGTTTTAAATGTCTTCAAGGCACAATTTATTTCCTTATTGTTTTGGTTAAATACTTGACTGTTGTCCACAGCAAGATACTGTTTGCTTTTCATTGATACTTTTTCAGAAATGCAAAAGTAAATTTCCATTACAGAAAAAAAAATACTAAAGTTAATGTGTGTAGGGAAGCTAACAGTTGTGATTTTTATTATACCCTTCTCTCTTTTTCTTCTTTCTGCCATCATTAATGTGTAAGTAAATGGAAGCTTTAAAGAATGAAGATGATTTCTTGCTTTTGACTATTTTGTGAGTTGCTATGACCAACCAAATAGTTCATCCCCAATAGGCAAATCTGCTAGTGGTTACCTTCTGTGCACTTAGCTTGGTTAGTCCTCAGAACAAACATCAGCTACGTTCAAAGATTTTCTACCAGGACAGAACTTTCCAGAGCTTGTACTCTTTTCAGATTGCTTTCATAAGTCCACAGTCAATTCTAAAATATTATTCAAAGACCTTGTATAGAATGGTTAGGAACACCAAAATGCAAATCAAACCTGTTATCAATGATTTGAACTGTCCATATGTGCATAAGACAGTACACTAGCCAGAGTATTTGCCTAAAGAGAAGTGGAGTTTAGTTTTATTCTGATTTGAAAGCCACATTTCTTACTCTGTTGTAGGCCAGCAAATAACATTACAATCATTTTCAGTAATAATTAGTCACACTTGCTCTCATTTTTCTCATTTGTAAAATTAAATGAGGGTAGTTGGATGAGATTACCACTAAGGTTCCTTCAAGCTTTAAAATTCGGAGTAATTTCTAACTCTATTATTATCCCTATTTGACATATAAGAAAATTGATTGCAGAGTGGTTGAATAGCTTAAGATCACAAAACTAGTTACCATGAGAGTTGGGACTACTGCCCAGACCTCCTGACTCCTCATCCCATGTTTTTTTTTCTTTTTTCCCCTCACCTATTAGCTCATGAGACTTTTCTTTGTGTATGGCACAAGCTGACTGAATCAAATCAGAAGCATAAATTAGGCCTGCACACATACAGCCAGGATCTCGTTAACCTGAATTTTGAGGTCAAAGATTCAACTCAGAATATGGGAGGAAAATCTTTTCTTCCTCTCTTACCACCAACCTTTCTTTTTTGTTAGCTACTATAATGTTTTTGATATCAGGACTAGTTATTCTGTGACAGTCAGGCAGAGAAAACTGTTTTAATGAATGCTATTAATAAATAAAATCAAAGAGTTCTTTCACTCCAAGAGAGATTATTAGAGGATACTTATTATGTGGAATTAAGAGAAGAGCTCACTTAATAGTTCTTTCCCTTGCTGCAGGTATCCACCCATGTTCAGAACTGTATGTAAGGTTAAAAGAGTTTAAAGATGCTTAGATTCTCTGAGACATAAGTGATTATTTGCTGCTTTTCCTTAAAATGAAAGAATGGTTTAAAATGATATTATTTCAAATGACTACATTTTAATAATTTTCATCACAGCTCATGGTAGATAGAAATGGAGAAATGAGATTAATCTTTAATAACACATGCATATCTCATTTCCTTATATAGTTTCTCCTATTTGATACTGACTCACAGTGTATCCTTAGAAATATCATGTAATATCCCTGTGCCTCAGTTTTCAAACCAGTTACATGGGGGCAATGATACTTTCCTTTCTAGATGACTTATGGAGATTGTAAGAAGACAGTGAAGTAATTGATACGAAATTGCTTGAAATTCTATGGACCTAAGGCACTATCAGTCATAGTATGTCAATTAAAATCACAATATAATCTTTCTCTAAAATATGAGAAAACTTTTTTTGTCTCTACACTGAAAATCTTATGAGATACATGATTGGATATCTTGAAGGAGGGCATTAAATACATGCTTCATATAGAAGTGGCTTCTTATGAAGACATGGCTGATGGTAGGGAGTTTCCTATATTAGAAATATAGGTTCTGGGTACAAAGTGAATCTCTTCTACTTAATATCTCTAAAACCGTGGGCATCTCACCTCCCTTCTCTGGGTCATATTTTCATTATCTATAAAATGACGTGGATTCTAGGACTCTATCCAACTCTTAAAACTATATTCCTGTCATTATTCCTGTAATATTAGGTAATCCTTCTTGATCAACATTGTTTGAGTCCCCCAAGAATCAAGTCATTTTCTTCTAAAAGGTATTTTTAATGGAAATTAAAATGAAACCTTAACTCTCCAACTCTGAGTCAAAGGAGGCTTGAAGATGTTAGGGATGGCCAATCAAATGCAAATTATAAAGTAAATTAAATTTACTTGACCTATACTTATATTTTGCCTTTACAGACTCCCTCTTTATGTGCCCAGTTGCCACCTCTTTCCTCTTAGAATTTTTGGTTCATTGCTGTCATTATCATTCTCACCATCATCACAGTAAAAACTGATGATGATGAGAGCATCTAGGCTGTACTTTACTTTGTTAAAGTACTTTACAGATATTATCTCAGTTTATCTTCTCAACAGCCCTGGGAATAGGTGCTATTATTATTCCATTTTCAGATTAGGAAACAGGCCAAAGAGATTAAGTGACTTGGCTAGAATTTATAAAAATTAAGGCGAGATTTCAAGGCTGCTTTTAGTTGAAGCAAATCATAAGAGGCAATATGATACTAGCATCAGGAAGATTTGTCTTCCATACTCCCCTTTTTATACTGGCTGTGTAACACTGGGCAAGTCACTTAGACTTTATAAAGGCAATCCCCTTTCTCTCTAATAGATTCTCTATTACACTCAATTCACTGAGAATATCTGAAAATTCACTAGTGTTTATTTACTAGGTGATATATGGGTCAATGCAAGGTAATATAAAATCCAACAGGCATGGGTAGGTGGGTGGGGGACAAGGAGTTTGTGGAGTGGCCTTTTGGAGAAGAATTGTCCCTTAATCTGAAAGGGTACGTAATCAAGAGGGGAGCAACCAGAAACTGAATTGATTTTCCTATAAACATAATTTGTTTTTCAACCTAGAGAGAAATTTGAATTTGTATGAAAGGAGTTACAAGGTTTTTTGTTTGTTTGTCTGATTGTTTTTTGGAAGGAGTGAGGTTGAGATGTGCAGGAGGGGATAATCCTTTCTCTTAATGATACTTAGACCCTACACTTCTGGTCATCAGAAATAAAATTTAGTAAAGACTGGATTTGATTGATGGCAGGGAATACAATAACGTTCCTACCTTTGGCTTGGCATTCTTATTCGCTCTGACCCTTGCCCCACCTGATGCCTTTCTTTAGTAATTTCATTATCAACATTTATCTTCAGTCTTACAATGCTGTCCTTTGTAGCTTTGATTTGGGAAATTACTACTGACTGCTGTGTTTCCTTGGAAAGATTCAGGGCTTCCATTCTGAGTCATTTCAGGGAATTAGAACATAAAGTTAACAAAGTTTTTATTCTTATATGTACCAATTGTATTAAATGAAAAAAATACTGAGGCAAGATTCAAACGCAGTTCTTCCTAACTCCTAGTCTTGTGCTTAATCCATTCTTAATCCACTTAATCCTAGGCATCCCTATCATATATATATATATATATATATATATATATATTGATTTGATACCTCAGCTGCAATTAAAATACAGTATTTCTTCCTTCTACCCCCATCCCACCCCTTGAGCCCATAACATTCTACTCTTTTTGAGATCTGCTTTCTATGAGTGACATTTATAGCAATACGTTTATCAGATAAACTACCGGCAGTTGAAGTGTTAACAGACTAATGTGTTGACCTCTTGTTGTTCATCCATCATTCTCAAAGAGGACCAATGGCATCAGCAGGGTGATGTGTTGACTTGCAAGTGAATTGATTTAAGCGAAGCAGGATTGTGCAAAGTCATCAGACACACTCTTTCCTCCAGAGTCATTTGTAGTACAGCAGCAAAACATACATAGATCAGAATGACTAGTGATGGCCCTCTTGGCCTCTTAGGTAAAAGGGACTTAATTCTTAAGGAATAACTGGGCAAGGTATTGAAGAGAGATAGATAGATTTGGCTCCTCAGACTTCCAAGAGCACCTCATTCTATATGGAGGAACACCTATTTCCAAAGGAAAGGCAAGTTGTCAAACTAGATAGTCAAGATTTTTACCTACTCTCTCTCAACATTGCATCCCCACATACATGTGTTTCTTTATCCCTTCAATGGAGTAATGCTGATTTCCCATTGTTTCACAAACACCCTAGAGAAATAACTCCCTCTCTACCTTCATTTAATGTTTTTTCTCTTTTATCTGTAATACATCTATAAATGTATACATATGCATAAAATGTATACACATGCATCCTATATATATAACTCAATCCTACTCATTCTTAAAGGTTTACTTCACCTCACCTCCAAGTGATCCCTCCATTTTCTGGATACTTTCAAAGCTGTCAGTGGTATATTGTTCTGTAGGGCTTTCTCACTGCTAACTATGTGATAATTTTGTTTCTTAAACTAGGCTGTGGGCTTCCTAAGGGTAGGGGCCAGTCCTAAAAATACTTGGCACCCAGCGCAGAACATAATAAGGTCTTACTCAATGTCTTCATTTGGAAATTGTTTATTCAGTATTTTTTTCTTAAATGTATTCAACAAGTAAGACACTGGGATGATAACAAGATAAATTAGACATCATTCCTAACCTCAGGGAAGATTTCAATCAAGTACTAAAGAGAAAACCTGGATACAAGTAATTATAATACAGAATAATTTCTGAAGATTGCTGTAAAAAATGAGAGAAAATAATCATCAAATTGGCAAAGATAATGAAACTAACATTGGAAAAATATTACCATGACTGTGGGAATACTAGTACACTAATAATGTATATTTGGTAGAATTATGAATTAATCCAGACAGGTATGGAAACAATTTAGATTATGTGAGAAAATTCACAAAACTGTTTATACCCCTTGACCTAGAAGTCATAATGTGAAGTATACTAGATACGATAGGACTGGGATTCTGAAACATCTGAATTCAGATCCTGCCTTGGCTATTTACTAGTTTTGTTACCTGGACAGTCACTTAACTCCTCTCCAACTCAGTTTTCTCAAAGAAGCAATTAGAAGAAAAAAAGTATGTGTATACATTTTTGTGCACGCGTATACTTTTACATATACACACACATATACACATACTTATATATGTATATACATCTTTATGCATATATACACCTATATATGTATATTCACCTTTATATGTGTGTAACATACACAAATATCTACATGCACATAAACACATATTCATTAATACAAAAAAAATCCTAGTAAAAATCTTTGTGGTAACAATAATAATAAAAACAACCTACAAAAATGGTGCCCAATTGAGGAATGACTGAACAAGTTCTGATAAATGAATATAACAGGATATTATTGATATAGAAAAAATGATAAATATATGAAATTCAGGAAAAAATAGATTTTTATGAAGTGATGCAGAAAAGTAGAACCAAGAAAATGAAATTTGGAAAGATGGAAATTATCACAACACTAAAACTTGCATCAAGTGTATTGAACAATCAGTCTAGATAATGGATAATGAAGCCCATCTCTGTCCTCCATAGAGAAATGGTGAGTATAGAAGGCTGGAAGTGCTACTTGTGATAGCTAGATTTACCTAATGCTTTTTCTTTGTTATGAGTGGCTAGGGAGGATGGGAAGGATTGGGGGAGTAATTGGTATAAAAGTAAAAGGCAACAATAATAATTTTAAGCAAATTAAAATAAAGATAAAGAGGAAGAAAGAAATCATAGGGGATTATTTTCCTATGAAGGGTTGAGGTAAAATTTCATGGGAAAAAAACACTATTTGAGGGGTGGAGCCAAGATGGCAGAGGAAAAGCACAAACTTGGCATGGGCTCTGGCTCCAATCAATTCCAATACCTGTAAAAAAATGACTCTAAACAAATTCTAAAGCTACAGAACCCACAAAGTGATAGAGAGAAACAAATCTCCCATGAAAGACAGCAGACCAACAGGGAAAATCTATCACAGCATGCTGGGAGCTGAGCGCAGTCACACACAAGCCATGCAATTCCAGCCCCAAAGCAGCCCGACCAGCAGAGGCCAGAGCAGACTTCAGGGAAGTGAATAAAGAGCAATTGTGGTAGCTTTCACACTTCTCAACTCATAAATGCCAAAGTAAAAGGTTAGTGTGGAACTCAGTTGGAACAGAGGTAGATGGAAGAGAATGAGAAGCAGTAGGTGCATGGTGGCTGTGCCACGTGGCTGCCTCAGGAACTGGCCTGCAGATTGTGGGTAGACCAAGTGGCTATTTGGAGGGTAATCACTCTTGCTTTAACCTGCTTGGGTCTGGATCATGGTCTTGGGTGGTGGATCTGGGGTGTGTGACCAGTGAGCCAGAGGCTGTGAGGGGTATAGAGATGGCACCTTCCTAATAGCTCCAGCAGTTGCCAAAACTCCAGCAATTTGGGACAAAGATCTCTCCATTCTGGAAGTAGAATTCTACCATGGCAAAGAGCTCAAATGTCAAGTAATTGGCTGGTAATATGAGCAAGCACAAGGAGGCACAATTTGGGGGGACAAAAAGATCAAGGCATGGAGCAGGAAGAAGACAGCAAAGTCAGAACTCCTGCATCACAGGCATCCAAGGAAAAATATGGACTGGTCATAGGCCATGGAGGATCTCAAGAAGGATTTTGGAAATCAAGTGAGAGAAGTTGAGGAAAAATTGGGAAGAGAAATGAGAATGATGCAAGAAAATCATGAAAAGTGAGTCAATAGCCAACTAAAGGAGACACCAAAAATACTGAAGAAAATAACACCTTAAAAAGACTAACTCAAATGGCAAAAGAAGCCCCAAAAGACAATGAGAAGAATGCCTTAAAAAGCTGAACTTGACAGGTGGAAAAGGAATTTTAAAAATTCACTGAAGAGAATAACTTCTTCAAAATTAGATTAGAGTAATTGGAAGCTATTGACTTTATAAGAAATCAAGATACTATAAAACAGATCCAAACAAAAGAAAAAAATAGAAGGCAATGTGAAATATCTCACTGGAAAAATCACTGACCTGGAAAATAGATCCAGGAGAGATAATTTAAAAATTTTTGAACTACCTGAAAGCCATGATCAAAAAAGGAACCTAGACACGATATTTCAAGAAATTATCAAGCAAAATTACCTTGATATTCTAGAAACAGAGTGCAAAATACAAATCAAAAGAATTCACCAATCACCTCTTGAAAAAGATCCCAAAAAGAAAACCCCTAGGACTATTGTAACTAAATTCCAGAGTTCCAAGATCAAGGAGAAAATACTGCAAGTAGTCAGGAAGCAACAATTTGAGTGTTATAGAAACACAACCAGGATAACACAGGATCTAGCAGCTTCTACATTAAGGGATTGAAGGGCTTGGAATATGATATTCTGGAGGTCAAAGGAGCTAGGACTAAAACCAAGAATGACCTACCCAGAAAAACTGAGTATAATGCTTCAGGGAAAAATATGGTCATTCAATGAAATAGAGGATTTTCAAGCATTCTTGATGAAAAGAGCAGATCTGAACAGAAAATTTGACTTTCAAATACAAGAAGCAAGAGAAGTATGAGAAGGTAAAAAGGAAAAAAGAAATATTAAGGAACTTATTAAAGTTGAAATATTTGCCTTCCTTCATGAAAAAAAAATAATCATTGTAACCCATAGTTGAAGGGAATATGTATGTATATGCTTATAAATGCATACATATATATGTATGTATGTATGTATGCATGTATGTATAGGAGGGTGTATGTGTATATAAATATATATGTGAGTATGGGCATATGTATGTTCGTATACACACAGACAGAGTGCACAGGATGAGTTGAATATGAAGGAATGATATGTAAAAATAAAATTTAAGAGGTGAGAGAGGAATTCATAGGGAGAAGGAGAAAGGGAGAGATAGATTAGGTTAAATTATTTCATATAAAAGAGGCAAGAGAAAACTATTACAATGGTGGGGAAGAGCAGGAAGGTGAAAGGGAATGGGACAACCTCACTCTCATTGAATTTGGTTTAAGGAGGGAATAACATACACGCTCAATTTGGATATCTTACCCTACAGGAAAATAGGGGGGTGCGGATAAGAGGGGGGATGATAGAAGGGAGGGCAGCCTGGGGGAGAGGGTAGTTAGAAGCAACATTTTTGAAAAGAGATAGAGTCAAAGGAGAAAATAGAATAAGTGGGGGAGAGGATAGGATGGAGGGAAGTAAAGTTGGTCTTTCACAATATAATAATTATGGACATGATTTGGGTAACTACATATGTACAACCTATATTGAATTGCTTATCCTCCCAGTGGTGGAGGGGGAGGAGGGAAGAACGGAAAAAAATCTAGAACTCAAAGTTTTAAAAACAAATGTTTAAAAAAAATTGTTTTCTACATGCAACTGGGAAATAAGATATATAGGCACTGGGGTATAGAAAGCCATTTTGCACTACCAGAAATTTAGGGGGTCTGATGTGGCAGCATTTAAGAGAGAACAGATTGGGAGAAGGGGTATTCAGAAGGCTTGCTGTTTTGGGGTGGAGGTAGTGAAGAAAGAAATTGTAACTAAAAATTTTGTGGAAATGAATGTTGAAAACTAAAAATAAACAAATCAATTAAAAAAAAGAAATTACCAAAAAAATACCCAGACCATTTGAGTTAGACTTTGAAGAATGGGTAGGATTTTAGTAAGCAGTGATGATAGGAAAGGGGAGTCGGGCATCCTAGGGAATTAGAAATTGATAAACTCATATCATGCAAAAGATCACAGGAGGCAATGCAGTTCATCAGTTTGGTATGCTGACAAATTTAAAGAAGTGTTCAATTAGAGATCCCTGGGAAACAAAACAAAACAAAGCAACCACAAGAATTGAAAAACAATAATGATTAACCAAAGAAACAAAACTCTACCAAGAGCTGTGTTCTCTCTTGTGCAATGTTTCCGTTCAACTCACTTGGCCACAGCATTTACTGTTCTGGGCAACCCCATTAAACCTCCATGGCTTTAATTGGGTCTCTATTAAATGAGCCACCTTGCAGATTTAGCTTGCCTTAGATGGTATCTTTTTACTAGCATAATAAAGGGATTAAAATGCTGTATATGTGCAGGGTTGCACAAGTTTATAGTGCTCCAAAAACATCCTCCTCCTTTGGGAAACCCGATACTATGTAAAAGTGTATATGTTTATGATGATTTAGTATTTTACATAGCTAAGGAGCTGCCTTGGATCCTCTTGAGGCTCTCATTATTTTCTGCATTGCATAGTAAGTGAAACTCATTGCTAAGCCTGGATATTCATCCAATAGTCAGTTGGAATTTGTAGGCTTCCTTGAGCCACTCTATAGGGCCCAGTAATATACAAGGGCTGGGGCTTCAGTTGAACTTTTAAGAAATGTCTGGCATCATGGAACTCATGGGTGAATCCTATAATGTTGAAGACAAGCATGAAGCTGCTCCCAGAAAAATTATCAGTGATCTAAGTAACTTCAGTGGCAGTATTCTCTGTCATCAGATTAAAGATTTATCCAGAATGACACAATGACAAATGGCAGAATAAGAACTATGAGTCCATCTCCTAAATTAAGGTTGGGACAACTTCTACTAGGTACTTCTGCTTTGCTCATCTTATAAGCACACCAAACATAAATATTTCTTTTCAAGAAGGAATAGAGGGAACTAATAAGAACAGAAGAATGAGAGACTTCTGCTGTTTCTGAACTTAGTGGATTATACTTTTTAGATGGAATCTTCCCAAAATCCAGAGGCAATGAGCAGTAGATAAAGCACTAGCCCAGGAGCCAGGGGACCAGAGTCTCAGACACTTACTAGCTATGTGACCCTGGGCAAGTCACTTAAACCCCATTGCTTCCCTTTTTAAAAAACAAAAAACAAAGGCTAGAGGCAGAATGGAACAACGAGGAAGGTGGTTGAGTGCTGAATTTGTAATAAGAGAACAAAAGTTCAAGTCCCAGATCGTTTTCTTACTACTTTTGTGACCCTGGACAAATTTCTTAATTTCTTTAATCCTCACTTTCCTTGTGTATAAAATGAGGTAGTTTGCTTTGAGTGATCACTAATTTCCCTTCCAGCTTCAGATCTCTGATCCTTTGAGTTAGCTTGTAGATTTTACTATAAAGTCAGTCAATAAGCATTTATTAAGCACCTACTATGTGGGAGACACTGTGCCAAGCCCTATGGATACAGAAAGAAGGAAAAAAAACAATTCCTGCCCTCGAGGAGCTTAAAATCTAATGGGGGAGACAACATACAAAAAACTATGTACAAACTAGTTATAAACAGGATAAATGGGGAAAAAATGTGAAGAAAGACAATAGAATTAAGTGTTGAGAAAGCCTTCCAGGTATTTGGGCTGAGCCTTAAAGGAAGCCAGGAAAGTCATTACTCACAGATAAGAATGGAGAGCATTACAGGAATAAGGGACTGACAGAAAATGCCTTGCAACTATGAGTTAAAATGTTTTCTTCAGGTAATTCAAGGTCAGTATCACCATATGAAAAGTATCGGGAGTAAGGTATAAGAACAATGCAAAGGCAGGAGGAGGCTGTGAATGCCAGAGCATTTTGTTTTTGATTCTGGAGGCTATATGTTTATTCATAAATTTGTTCATTTATACACTCACCAAGGGATACATTATTAGCTAAATGTTAGCAGTACTAGTAGCATTACTGCCTTGCCTCCCTGATTGTGATAACAATACCATTTAAGAAGCTACATTTGAATATGAAATTGTGTTGTCTAATGTGGGATTATCTATAGCTATCTGGAACACATTTTCCCAATTTTTTGACTGAATTCCCTTATGATAACAGTAATTTTCTTGCTTACTTTTGTTATGCCAATATTAAAGATTAAATAATAGTTGTGTGCTTATTTCTGGGGTTATGGCATTCTGAATGGAATTATTCCAACCTCTTTTGCATGGTAGTAACAATTCTTATACACTGTGTGTAACCTTCTAATGGGTAGTGCTGAATTTTAAAAAGCATTCTTTGGAATCTGAGGTAATGTTATACATCAAAAACAGAAGAGCTTTATGTCTAGACACCATCAGTAAAGGAATCAGACCAAGAGTAGAGACTTGTCACTATAAAAGCTAAGGAGACATGGCCAAGGCTCTGGGTCAACTAGTAATTTGTGAAAATACCCAGTTCCACTCATGCTAATCAAAGAGGCTTCCACTGACGATGAGTTTAGAGGACTAAAATCAATCACAGCATGCCTATGTGTACTTCAATGTGTTTCCAAAGCACTTCCATTGTATTTCATCTATCTTCCCCTGGAAGTTGACTCCACAGCCTTCTGCACCTAGAGAGATGGTGGAGGTTCTCTGTGAGGGGGCCAGTTGCACATTGTGTAATTTACACAAAACTATGGATCTGGTAGTCAGTAATGCCACTTGTAGAAATGGGTTAAGTTTCATTATTTTGTTCAAGCCCCTCCATTTTTTTTTCAGATCATCTCAGGGGTGAGGGGAAGAGGAAAAAAAAAGGAAAAATACACAATAACTTTATTACATATTCAAAAGGATTAGCAAGTTGTATTGGATTTGCAGTCAAATGCAATCGTCATTTTTTAAAATTATGTTATGGAAATGTTTGCTTTATTCCATACATTAAAAACAAAATAAATAAATAAGGCAGAAATGGCTTCTGGAATATTTCTGTGGTTCCCATAGAACTGGACTAGAAATAAACAAGGTAGATAACCACTGAGGGCACAATAGAAGAAAGTAACAGCATTAAAAAAA
>JAQQSW010014468.1:0-12100 GCA_028646575.1 Pseudocheirus occidentalis | reverse complement strand
TGTCTTGGAAGCATTTGGTATGGGAGTTCTGAGTTCTGGGCTCTCTTCCTCCTTTTCCATTCTTTGATCCTTTTTGTCCACAAAAAAGGATTCTAGAGTTTTATTGCTGTTCTTATTTTGCTTCCTTTTCCTCATGTTGGCCAGTCAATTAATTGGTTGTGTTTTTTTTTAGCTCTGTGAAACTCTGCTTCCTGGGGGGGAAAGCTCTGTTCCAAATTACTGGTGTTTTCCCAGCTGCTGGAGCTATTAGGGGGGTGTTGCAAATCCCCCCAGCTTTGGCTTGCCGAAAGTGCACCCCAGGACCACCACCCAAGACCACGATCTGGATCCAGGCTGCTCAATGCAAGAGCACTTGGCCCTGATCAATCTATTCAGCCCCCCTGCAGAGTCTGCAGTCCAGGGGCTCTGAAGCAGCCTGGTGGGGGTGGCCACCGGTTCCAGCAGTTCCCTTCCCCCACCGCTTCCTTTCCCCGGGGGCAGATTGGCCGAACTGCTTTCTTTCCCCAAATTAATTTTCAAAGTTTCACTTTCACTAACTGTCTCTGACAATTTGAAGATCCCCTCAGGCAGATGCTTTAGATCTTCTTTGAAGTAGACTCAAGCTGCAGCTTGTGAAGCTCAGCTCTTCCTGGCCACCCTGGGGCCTGGCCTGGCCGCAGCTGTGGTTTTGGGCTGGGCCAGTCTCTGCTTCAGTGTGAGCTGCTCCTATCCTGTCCTGTTCCTCACAGCTTGGCAGATGTGGAGGTGCTGGAGGCTGTAGAACCTCTGAAGACTGGCTGCGACAAGGCTCAGCTCAGCCCAGCTCCTTCCCACCGTGCTGGGCCTGGCTGCGGTCTTGGCTTCAGGCTGGGCCAGCCTCTGCTCCGGGCTGCCGGGATGAGCACTTCCTGCCAAGCTGCCTTCAGCGAGAGATGTGTTTTCTGTATTTTTGTGAGTCTGAGCATCCTAGACTTTCCTATACTTTGTCTGGGCTCATATTTTATGGATGTTTAGGGTGGCGGTGTGGGAGCTGCGGGACCTTGCTGCTTCTATGCCACCATCTTCAAGAATAATTTTCTAATTGGATTGAATTAAGTCCCTTCTAGTACACATTCCCAAAGATTATCAGTTGATAATCCTTCAGGCAGTCAACCTTAAGTAGCTTTCTAGAAAGGGTAAGCATGATACATTAAGAATAGTTGGTATAAAATATCACCCTCCTTTCCCCGAAGTCCATGACAGACTCTTTTACAAGGACCTACAGAACCAAGGGTAAAATGTTCTCAGGCTTAAAGAAGACATATAGATAAAAGATAATTAATAGCTCCTGAATGCTAGAAGTCTCTTTCTCCCTTTCACAGGGAGTGCAAGAAGTTCCTCTTGACTATGGTAAAATTTATTACAGCTGTCCTTGATTCCTGAGAAAGACGAAGTCATGGGCTTATCCTGTGATATTCCTAGGTCACAGGTGGGAATTCTAATATCCTTGAGAGTCTAGAACCTTCAGGTTCACAAGGTTCTCCTTTAGCCAAAAAAGGGTAAGGGAGAGAAGATGCAAGCATGGCCAAAAAGACCTTTCTGTCCCTTCCCACCCTCAGTGGTTCTTTGGGGTGTACTAGAAAGCCTAACTTGTTTCAACCTCTTGAAGTACTGTGGCTCTCTAGCTTGGTAATGTATAGATGACCTCTGAGGCAAGGCCAAGTTTCCTGAGCCTAACTAGAAGAGGAATGTTGGGCAAAGTCACTACACAGTTTGAAGGGCTTTTACATAGTTAGTCTAAAACCTATGATTGATGGAATAAGCATAGTATCACTTTAAGGGGGATGGCTTGAATACATCAATCAACCTCATCCTTATAAATGATTGGGAAGAGTGCCTGTGTGTCTGCCTGTGTTCATGCATGTGCACCCTTTCAGTTCATTTCCTTACTTGGGAAGGACTCTGAGCCCTTAATCAATGACAAGGTACAATATAGAGTCAAGAATACCAAGTCACAGAACCAAAGAGTGCAACCAAGAGGAAGGATCAGATGACCAAGGTTTGGTTCAGAGACAATGAATCTAGGATCATGGGAATGGTAGAACAGGTGAGGAAGCATCTAAAGCAAGCAGAAAACAAGGTCAGAAATATAGGTGGCATTTGTCAAATTGACAGGGTAAAGTAGAAACATGTGAACGCTGAGTTAGGAAGAGGTAGAGGAGCCTCATGATCCACCTGATCACATATACAAAGGATTTATCATCACAATACATAAATAAGGCATGTAATAACACACAAATAATAAATCTTTGTCCATTGAATGAAGCAGTGAAAGGAGTATGTCTGTTGGCTAGCAACACCTGGTGACACCTGATACTTTCTTCTTCTTCCCAACTTGTCCTAGTTCAAAGTTTAATCTCTGCATCCTCCCTTCTACTGCCTCCAGGGTAGATCCATATGTACTTGTCATTTTGCTTAATTTTAGTGATTCCTCTAAAGCCACTCTCATCAGGGTAAAAACAAGTGTGGAAATTCAAGCAACTTTAAATTGGGTTCTTGCCATTGCTGGACCACAATGTCCATACAGCTAGCCATTTACTTCAGTACTTGAACTTTTATAAACTAAAGGTATAGCAATCCATGATGGCTAAAGAGGAAGATGGCCTGATGCCCTAATCACTTTCCCACCAACTTCCCCATCCACATACTTGGTAGTTCTGAGATTACTAAGGTGGCGAGTTTTGATTAAATGGGCTCAGAGCTTTGACATACCACCCACTGGTAACTTTTCACTCCTAGCATGTCCTCAGAGAGAAGGGAAAGACCTCTGCTGGGAGTGATGGGTATGCTGCATTCAGCTGAATCTGAGGGGACTCATCTCATCATTGGCCAATTCCCATTGTGTCTACTTGCCCTGATTTCCATGCTGCATGCCTCCACAGCCCCAGAAAGACAAGAAAAATGGTACTTCCACAGCCACTCCCCCTGGAATACACTCACAGCATGGTGTAGCCCCATGAGTATCCTTTCAAGTTAAGGCATGCCACAGGGAACCCCACAAGGGTGGGACTTGGAGCTCCCAAGTACTACTGACTGCATTGATTCACTTGTGTTGGAGAGTCCTCCCAAGTCTCCTTTATGCTTGAACAGTACTCTACTTTGTTACTAAAAAAAATGACATTAGCCCTAATAACACAGATTGCTTAGTAACCCTGAAGTCCATCTTTAATCTCCTTGGGATTAGTCATTGTCTTGCAGGAACATGATCGCCAGGTATACTTTCTAGACACACTACTTATTTATGGCTTTTACCTCCATCCAAAAAATTCTTGAATTTTATCAATATTCTTCCTTTTCTACTACTAATAATGATTCTCCTATTAAGGATACTGATCCTTACCTCTTTCTTCAGACAGATAAGGCCTCTCTTTTTATTTCTGGTGGAGTTGATAGGGAGAAAGACATCATCAGTTCATCCCCATGTTTAATCTCATTAATCTCTCTTTCATTCAATGACCTAATAATTCTACTTCTACCTTTTCCTCTTGCAGTCTAGAATCTCTTGGACCTTCTATTCTGCCCATGTGTTCACCCTGATGTGCTCTAGTTATTCCTGATGTCGCTCTAGGAATTCCAGCTGGACATATGTCAGCTCCATCTCATAGCGGACTCCTGATTGCTATAAATGGACCTGAGTACTAGTTATCCAATTGTCAGGAGAACGAATGTCCCGGTAAGCGTGATATGCATTTCAATTAGATTGAGACTTTGGGCTCTGATGGCAGGGCATGGGCAAAGGGGGAATTAACTCTCTTGACTTCTTTCTCATCTCTCAAACTCCCATGCTTATATATAGTAAGATCTGTTCTATCACCTAAACTTTGGTCTGACAGTATTTCTTCTAAATGACAAAGGGCAGGTATCTTTTGATCACTGGAACACAAGAACAAGTACAGTACTACCACCATGATGAGGCTGCTGGACACGTAAACCTGGATCTGCACTATCTGAATAATTCATACAACAGAGGGGGAAAGGTGGAAGGAGAGGCAAAATGCAGCTCTTCCTCTTCCTCATGTCATGGTATTGACACTGTCTCTTCTAAGTTCAAAGTTTCTGTAAACAAATCTCTTCTCTGTCTCAAAGATCTGATCTCCAGACTCTTGTCCTTGGGGTTACCCATGATATAGTTGTATTTTCTAAGAAATCTTTTTTCTCTGGCAAGAGGAATATTGCTCAGGAATTACTTCTTGGGTCACATGAGCAAACGCTTCTCTGTGCCATAAACTCTTGCAAAACCTTTTTCCATCACTGCCCCCACTGTCTCCACCTCTTGGTCTGAGTGTACTGTGTAATCTCTTGTGATGTCTCCAATGTTTGACCTGTACTAAAGAAGGGAAACAGAAAAACAGATTAAAATTAGGCTCCATTAATAGAAGTAGTAGACATATCAAGCAAGGCTATAATCTCCTTAGAGTGCCACGGAGTCGGGAAGACCTGAGTTCAGTTCTGACCTCCTTCAGAAAATAAATCGATTATTTATTAGTAGCATTACTATCCCTGGCAAGTCACTTAAACACATTTGTCCCAGTTTCCTCTTCTGTAAAATTGCAATAATAATAACAGTACTTAACCTACCAGAGTTGTTATGAGTATTTAATGAGATAATAATTATTAAGACACAGTACCAGGGACATAGTAAGTGCTATATAAATATTAGCTAGTGGTGGTGGCAGTAATAGTACTAGTAGAGTAGTAGTAGTAGTAGTAGTAGTAGTAGTAGTAGTAGTAGTAGTAGTAGAAGTAGTAGTAGTAGAAGAAGTAGTAGTGGTAGTAGTAGTAGTAGTAGTAGTAGTAGTAGTAGTAGAAGTAGTAGTAGTAATAGTAGTAGCAGTAGTAGTGACAGTGGCAGTAGTGTTAGTGTTAGTGGAGAGTAGTGGTAGTAGCATTTATACCTTACCTAAAATAATGTATTTAGTTCTCTGTTCTACATTTTTGAAGATTCTATCCCCTAAATCTATTTTTCATTTTTGCCATAAACTCCAGTCATTTCATTCTTTCCAGGTTTCTCAGACCATCACCTCTCTTCTGGAACCTTGTCTTCCTAAAAAATCACAACCTTATTATACATATATGTTTTTTACTGTCCTTACTCTTGGATCCCTTTCCTCTCTGTCCTGTCATCAATCATCCCTTTCAAATCCCAACCATAGTCTACTTCCACCATCTGCCTTTTTCCGCTTCTGTTTACCTGCTGATGAACCCCACTGGAGAAAGTCACACAGCCATGTGATCTAGATCTGATACCAAATCATGTTGTCCAGTATTATGTGGGCCATTACTATTTCATTGTAGACCTTCTTACTTTTCATTGAATTATGCTACCACATTCCCTATAGGAGTTATTATGAACTTTTTAATCTCTTCAAGTCACCTGTAACTCTTTTGTCCCTCTCTCAGAAGAGGGCCTTGTCGTACTTTACAGAAAAAAAAATTGTCATTTGTTTTAAGTTCTCATCTTCTCTTCAATTCCATACTTCAAGACACCTCAACACAAATGTCCCTTCTTTCTTCCTTTACTAGTCTCAGAGGATGGAGTGGCTCTTCTTGTCAATGCCATTTCCCCTACTTTTACCCTTGCTTTCATCCTCTCTCTTCTCCTCTGAGAGTTTGCTCTTTAATTGTCCCTTTTCCCTCTCCAATTTCTATATTTCCCCATCACTGGACCAAAACTTTCAGTATTACCAATGATCTCTTTATAAATAAACCCAGTGGATTTTCCTCAGTCCTCATCCTTCTTAACCTCTTAGTATTTGACAATATTGACTATTCCCTTCTCAAGTATACTGTGTCCTCCTAGGCATCCATATCACTTCTCTTCTGACTGGTTCTACTCTTACCAGTCTGATGTCTCCTTTGAAGAATCATCATCTGTGTCCTACCCCAGATTTGGGGTTTGTGTGTGTGCCTCAGAGATCTGTTCTGGACCCTTTCTTCTCTTTCTTTTGGCACTCTCATTAACTCCTATAGTTAATCTCTCTGTACATGATTCTAAAATTTACATATTAAGCCCCCATCTCTCTCCTGAGTTCCAATACCTGACTACAGGATGTATATGCCTGGATGTCTCCAAGGCATTTGAAACTCATTATCTTTCTGTTAAACCCATGATTCTAGTTCTTAGCACAGTGTTTGGCACAGAGCAAGCACTTAGTAAATGTTTATTGATTCCTTAACTGTCTTATTTCTGTTGAACGTATGACTATTATTTCAGACACCATCCAGGTTCAAAAACCTATGACTGAATCAAACAAGTGCTTCCTGTGTGTAAAATACAAATATTAAGAGTGAGTTACTTAACAGATGCTTACTAATTAACTAATTTAAACAACTGAAGGACCGTTATGTGGAGAAAGAACTCAGCTCCAGAGGGCAGGACTGGGCACAATGGCCGAAAGTTGAAATGAAGCTGATTTGAGCCTGGTATAAGGAAAAGCTTCTTTATGATTGGTACTCAGTCAATATTGCATCTGGAGGTGTTGGAATTAAGGACAACTCCTCATTGGAGGTGTCGTAGTACCTGTTCAGGTACGGAGTGTAGCAAGAACCTTTGATCATAAATTAAATGGAAATGACCTTTGAGGTCCTATCCAGTGCTGAGTTCTGCAATTGTGTGATATAAAAATTTAGAGAGCAATACCAGTAATCTGGTGCTAGTTTATATAGTATGGGCTAGAAGTGCTTCTATTCATCAGTGCAGTGTATCTATTTGAAGGAAAGCGAATCATAGCTTTACTAATATCCTTGAATGAAAACCACAGACAAACATATTATATCTACAGTGAGCTCAGTGGTTTCCTAGTGGCTAGAGAGATTTCACATGCTACCCCAAGGTGATAACTACCTTTGTCTATGATTGCATAACCTATGATTAGTTAGTAATAAATACAGTAAATATTGGTGATCCCCACTATGTTCCCATTATTCTAGGGTACCATGGAAAAACAATTCAAATCATATTCAACTTTAAATTACTTTTTCCTCAGATAAAAATCAAACACTCCTTAAACCCATCTGAAATATCACAGACTCATATCCCTGCATTAATAAACCCTTGAAACTATTATATCCCTTCTTTGCTTATGTATTTATATCAGGATCATATATTCATTGCAAGGCATTCATCATATATTCATGAAAGTGTGGGATAGTGGGTAGATTGTTTACAATTGTAGTCATGGTTAGTGTACAGATTTCTCTTATATGGTTGTGTAAGGACACAATCAAATTTAATAAGGACACAAAAATTCATTAGGGACAACATATATCCACAAATTCTGGGTCCAAGTCCTTCCACTATTAGCTGTGTCACTATGAACAAGCTGCTTAAATTCTCTAGGCCAGAAATGGGTTGCAACTTGGTTGACTGGAGAGGGTTCTGATATTGATACAATCACAGTCCCTTAATATATTGAAACAGTTCCTTGCCACATATTCATCTCTCTTACTTCCCCTATTAGACTGCATGCTGCCTGAGTATCTGAACTATATTATGTATTAGCACTTTACTATGGCCCTTAAGAGATCAAAAAATGCTCAACTCAGGTGAGGGCATCTCCATGAAACATCCCCTGATTTCCACCTCTGGTTCTAAATGAAAGCATTCTTTCCTTCTTTATAATTTTCTGCAATATTTTGGCTTAATTCTTCAATTTCTCCTTTAACCTAAATTTATATCTATCTGTCTATGTATGTATATATGTATCTATCTATGTATCTATCTATTTATTTCACACGCATATGCATACATATATTAACATATACATATACATACTATATACACATAAATTTTACATACATATATGTATATGCAAGTGTATATACACCGATGTATAATTATGCATGGATGTATTTGAACTTTGCCTCGCTGATTTTAAGTTCCTTCAGGGCAGGGATAGTAATTTTTTACATTTCATTTTCCTAGTGGCTGGTATAATGCCTTGCATATAGTAGGTCATAATGTTTGTTAAAGGTCCTATTTTACTTTTTACTAATAATTTCTGGACTGATTAATATAATAATAAATTTTCCCAAAATTCACTGAATACTAAGCTAAACTTTCTGATGCTAAGAAAAGCTGGATAAAAATCTTGCGTGAAATTCACCCATTGGAAGCTTAGCCTGCAACATGCTCCATTATGCTGGCTGGGATGTCAAATGTAAGGTTGTGGATTCAAAGGTGAAAGTAAGCCAGTCATGTATGGGAACAAAGGGAAATTGTGAGAAGTTCTAAATTACAGCCCAAGCTCATCCACAATGGCACGAATGTCACCTTTTATTAGAGATGGAACAATATGGACACCTGTAAAACTCAACCATGTGAGACTTTCAAACTCAAATTTATGCTTGATATATCAGGCACATTCACAGGCCAATTGTGTGAGTACAACAAGGCAGAATTGTTTGGGAATAAAATAACCAACTTTGTAAGGGGCTTGCTAGAATTAGCTCATAACAGAAAGTATAGTGCCTACAATATGCTCTCCAATGCAAAAGGCAAAATTCTCTTTGCAAGCACAAGCATCCTAAGGGCAGAAGACATCTCTTTTTTTATTACTGTAGCCCCTGCAGCACTGAGAACAGCACCTTTTCTGTAGATATTCATTAGATGCTTACCGAGTGAAAGGATGAATGAATGAATGAATGAATGAATGAATGAACCAAATTATAGCCTCACATTTGGAAAGGACCTTAGAGGCCAAAGAGTCCATTGCTAATCTGAACAAAATCCTCTCTGCAACACACAGTAATCCAGCTCCACTTGAAAGCCTTCAGTGATAAGATATTTGGTAGGTCTGCACATGGGGCAGCTCCTTCCTTTTGGAGTCATTATTATCCTTTATTATTATCTAAATTTTACCATCCAAATTGTTTTTCAAAATTATTCCTTTGGAGCATTCTGATTTTTAGGTAATTTATTAATATCAAACTGAAACTCTTTGCAGCTTCCACTTACTACCTAAGTAGTAAGTGGAAGGTAGAACAAGTTTAATCTCTTTTCAGTGACAATTCTTCAATTATTTGAATATTTATGTCACAGCAAATGATTTCTTCTTTAGGCTGAACATTCTCAGTTCCTTCTACGAGTCTTTAGATGACTTGGTTTCCATCCCTAAGATTATCCTCTGGACTCACTCCCACTTCACAGTACCCTGCGGTTGTTCACTTCAACACCCCAAATTAAAAAATGTAAAGTGATAGCAAAAAGAGAGACGTACATTTTATTTTAACATAGCAACTGCTTAGTGATTTTGATGAAGCATCTAAGATAATATATTACCCTAAATGGTTTAAACAAATATATTTCTATTCTATCTGTCCTCTTTTCCTTCCCATTATCTCTGACCTGTTTTCCCCTCTTCCACGCTTTTATAGACATCCTAACTATGCATATTTTAAATATAGACAAGGTTATGAATATATGATGACAGTAGATAAATGCATACAAATGAAACAAATATTTGGCATTTTGCTATTCTATTACACTGTAATGTAGCCAGCATAAACATAAAAAAATGGAAATTTTCTACTTTGGGGACATATGCAATCCATTTCATTAAAAGCTCTAATTGGAGACATGAAAGTGGGGTTGCAGGCAATCTAGAAGCATTTTCTGCAGAAAGTAATCTTCAGATTACTTCTGGAACCATCATAGAGCGCTGACTCCAAAAGTAATGTTTTATAAACCTGGATTAAACATAGTATCTACCCTACAAGACTTCCAAATGATGTCCAATTTGGATCTGGTTATTGTTCCTCCTGTGCCTCAAGGAAGGCATTTGATTTGATATTGAGGTATCTGTTGCTAGAGCTCCTAGCACAATGAAAAATACAAGGCCATTCTGCCAGGCTTGGCAGCCACATTTGGGCTTACAATGATTGAGTCAAGTTTAAGAAAATAGTGGATCTACCTTTTTTTTTAGAAAGCTTTTCTTTATCCAGGATGATACCTTGAAAAATGTACTCAATCAATAGGAGTTAAATTTTAGAATTTCAGTTTAATTCAGTAAGGCCTGAGGAAAACAAAAGTAGCTTTATGCAGTCTAACAAAGAGTAAATTAGTCTTTCAAACTATCCTGCGAATTGAAGCCATTGTACCTGAAAAAAATAAGCCACATAATTATGCAAACAATCCTTCCTGTTGAAGTATCTTGTCAGTCTCAGAATTCACACTCTGTACTGCTCTTTTGGTTAGTGCAAGCATATAGTCTTATATTCTGTGGCAATCATATAAAAGCATACTCTATACTTAGGAAAAGACAAATATTTACTAACTAAATCTAATCATTTCAAAGCATAATACAACCGGCTGGTAATGAATTATTCAATCCAATTAGCTTTGAAATTCTGCTTTTCAGGTTCCTTTGTGATTTTTGGTTGCAATGTGATTGTAGTAGGCTGAAAAATAGCAACTCCCACTACAATGATGGAGTACTTTTCTAGCCGCAGGTGATTTTCCCGTTGGAGTCAGCAGTGACACATGTACCATTTCCCCCCCCTCCCCCAAATCAAGAAGGATTAGTTAAGAAACTTCCCAAATCTTATCTTAAAAGGAAGCACCATGAAATCACATTAATTTTAACTGAAGGATCTTTTAAAGTTCCATTATTCCTCACCCCCACTGATAACTAGTCTACCACTCTCCAACAATGCAAAGACTTTTAGTACCTGATTCAAAACGAAAACCTTTCCTTCTGTTACCCCTTTCCCCTACTGAGCCATCTTATTTTTTTAGTCCAGGGTACTATGACACGGTATTGAGAAGAACCCTTAGGTCTCTAGGGACCCCCCCTCCATTTCCCCAAAGGATAAACTGCTTATCTTTGGGATTGCTTTTTGGCGTGCATACCACTCATATCCCAACATGTACCCTGGTTTTTCTCTTGAGTGATATTTACTTAGTTTATAGAGGTAGACTGATTATGAATGATGGAGATGTGATTCCACAGAGGTCTTGGTGGTATCTGAAGCCTACAAGCTCTGTGTTTTGAATCTGTGTCCTGAGGCCTCTAGATCACATGATTTTGTACCAACTCCATCCACTTATTTTTCCTTTTTCAAATGGACTTTTGACTCCTGCTTACCCAGTGAGCTGCATTTTCAGCTATACCTTAGATGATTCATAATTAGCAGAAAGTTGGCTACCCTAGGGACCCTGTTTTCAGCATTGTTGGGATGTTGGTAGCTTCACTTGAGTTTTTTATTGCATGACTTGTCAAATTATGAGAATGTGATAATCTTTTACATTTATAGCACCATAGATAGCACATAGACTTCTTTCATATAGTTGTGTAAGAAAAGTTAATTTAATGTTTTCAAATACTCATTGAAATGAGGAGGAGGTTTTCTTTTGAATATTTTAAGGCAGAATATACTTTATAATCCAGCATTTCATTGTGACTTCATTGTATCATTTAACATGTCTTGAAATTTAATTCAATCCAAAAACCAAATTAAGCAAAATATTTTTATTATATGGGATAACTGTCTGACAGGTATGTTGAGAAGGGATATAGGGAGTGTAATAGTAATCAATTTATTAGATATTTAGGGCTAAGTAGATCAGATACTTAGGGCTAAATAGATCAGGTACTTAGGGCTAAGTAGCACCTAGTAACTCAGGGCTAAGTATAGAACTCTGTCCCTTGGTGAAAAGGTGTGAACTCCCTTGTTGACTTGGGAGAAGACCAGTGCTTATAAGGAAGAATTTTAGAGAGACAAGACAGATTTTGGATTTGGCTCCTCAGTGAAGCTGACTGAAGACATGAACAGGATGGGACTTTGTTTGTTCGTGGCCTGGCTGATCCTTGAGTTCCAGGCAAGAGAAGTCCTGAAGAGTCTGAGATGTGCTGAACCCTGTGAACTTCAGTGTGTGCCAGGGATTGCCCTGAGGACTGGACAAGAGCCTGACAGCTTTCAGCTCCTGAATCTAGGTGATTGTCTGGCAGATTCAGGAGGGAGCTGGGACCAGGGAAGAGGATCTAGGGAATCAGAGAGACCACCCAGAATCAAAATGAAGAAAAGACCTCCCCTTGGATGAAACTGATGTTTGCTGAGGACAAGGACCTGGGAGCTCTTTTTC
>JAQQSW010014467.1:0-12100 GCA_028646575.1 Pseudocheirus occidentalis | reverse complement strand
GGTCTGGGGGAGGAATACTGGAAGCACACCCTTTGGTAAAGGGACAGGGACAGGGTAGAGAGCAGAAAAAAGGGGGGAGAAGGATAGGAAGGAGAGACAGATGATCACTGTCACAATATGTCCACTATGAAGATGTCCTGTATAATCACACATACACAGCCTGTATTGAATTGACTGTCCTTCCAGTGGGTGTGGGTGACAAGGGAGGAATCGAAAGAATCTAGAATTTAAAGTTCTGAAATACCTGCAACTAGGAATTAAGATATACGGGGGCTGGGATAGGGAGAGCTTCCCTGCCCTACTAGAAAGTAAGAGAGCAGAGCAGGGGAGGGGCTTTACAGTGGCATTGCTGTTTTAGGGTTGGGGCAGGGGCAAGACGGGGAGAAAATTTGTAATTCAAAAATGTAATGAAAATGAATGATGTAAACAAGAAAACAAATAAAACATATTTTTTTAAAATCCATAATATTGTAGAATAAAAAATAGATTGCATATGAAACTGAAAATCTATTATGTACTACTTTCTGTTTCTTTTAAATAATAAAGTTATCATGTAAAAAAAAGAAAAAGAGAGAGCAGTTAGTTTGCTTCATTCTGTATTCTGACTCTGTAGTTCTTTCTCTGGATATGAATATCTCTTTCTATCATGAGACTTTTGGAATTGTCGTATAACCTTGCATTGCTGGCAGGAGCCCAGTCTGTCAAAGTTAATAGTCATACATTCCTTGTACTTGTAATTATGTACAAATTTTTCCTGATTCTGCTCCCCTCACTCAGCATCAGTTTATATAAGTCTCTGCAGGTTATTATGAAGTCTATCTGCACCTCATTTCTTACAGCATAATAGTTTTCCATTACATTCATATACCACAACTTGTTTAGTCATTCCCCAATTTATAGGCATGCCCTTGATTTATAATTCTTTGCCACCACAAAAAGAGCTGCTGTACATTTTTTTGTACATAGGCGTCTTCCTCCCATTTGTCTGATATCTTTGGGGTACAGTCTAGAAGTGATGTTGCTGGGTTAAAATGGTATGCACATTTTCCTAGGCCTTTGGACATATTTCCAAATTGTTCTCCAGAATGGGTGAAGCAGTTCACAATCCCACCAACAATGCATTAGTGTTCCCATTTTTCCACATCCTCTCCAGCAATGATCATTTTCCTATTTTGTTATCTTAGACAATCCAACCAGTGAGATATAGTACCTAAGAGTTGTTTTGATTTGCATTTCTCTAATCAATAGTAATTTAGAACATATTTTTCATATGCTTTTATATATATATATATATATCTTTAATTTATTCCTCTGAAGACTGCCTGCTGGTTCCACTATTTCAGGATTTTAAACTGGGACAATTTCGCGGTTTTCAGGGTCAGAGAGGGTATTAGAGCAGCTACGGTTTACTCCACCATCTTGGCTCCTGGAAGTTCATGCAGGTGATTTTTAAACATCCAGGCTGTGGGTTGATAACCCCAGGAGAAGCCACTGTTGCTGCCATAAGACCTGTGGTTTCTCTTAACCAGCTCCAACAAATCTTCCATCCCCTAGTGAGAGGTCTGTGAATTGCCTCTGCTGTGGATGAATCCTCTGGCCACTGGCTGAGGCTCACTCTTGCTTGGTTGTGGTCTGTTCTGTGGTCCACACTAGTACAGCCCCATGTGCTCTGCACTCCCCCTGCCCAGTCCTATATACACATTTTCCTGAACTGGGAATCTACCATGATCATCTCCCAGTAGATTCTGTTATTACAAAATTTGTTTAGATTCACTTTTTAGAGGTTGCTGATGGAATTCACAAAGGAATTTAGGTTAGTTCCTGCTTTCACTGTGCCATGTTGGCTCCCAACAATATATTGAAATCAGTATTTCTAGTATTAGAATTTGTTGTCTTATCAGTACGTGAAAGGTATCAAACTTCTTTGGCTTAATTCTTGCCAGCTAGCAATGTATTTCTGTTTGGTGTCAAATTTTATAGTTCATAGTGATATGTTGCACACACTTTATCTGTTTACTTGAATAATTAACATTCAGAACTAAATATAGGTTTCTGAAAGATGACCCTTCTTTAATTTCTTATGAGAATAACATGGTCTTGAATTTCCTTAAGGAATCCATTTGTTTTCATAAACAAACCCACATGATTCACCCATGTGTTCAATTATTCTTTGCCAAGTTGTTGGGGATTTCACTCATCAAGGGTTATTAAAATTTATATTTTGTTCCATTCTCACATATTAACCATTTTCTGTGCTGTATCTGGTTTAAAGCAATACCCATTAAATTCAATAGTTACAGAGAACGATATCTGTTGTTATCTTTTCCTGTTGCTCTGTGATTAATTGGATTTTTAAGGAATTATTTTTATTAATTATTAACTATATGCAGTTAGATGAAACAAGAACTAGTGTATTGACGTTATCAGAAGACTTGAGTTCAAGTCCAACACAAAGACTAGCTCGGATATCAATTGACCATATTTAAGTCACTTATTTCCTCTCAGTCCTGGTTTATGTATGGAATAGCACTTACCTCTCCTAGGGTTGTTGTAAAATGAAATATTAAAGCTAGATCTTTGAATTATAGGAATAATGAATTCCCTGAATTTATGATACATATTTAAATGTTCATTTTTATAGTGTTTCTTCCCCAGTGGAAATATGCAGTGCAAATTTTGAAATGTTTTAAAACTTTAGGGGATTCATTATTCATAGTAATCAGAACCTAGCTGTATATATGAATTTTTTGCATTGCACAAAGTATTATAGAAATGATAGCTATTATTTTTAAAATATCATTAGTATTAATGTGTTTATCATGTCATCTGAAAATGTTTCTCTTCTTTTTATAAGTGAATTAGTGTTAATCTTTCTATACCTCTCTTGGGGGAAGATTTTCCTAATTTTTAAAAGATATATTCATTTGTATTGGACCACTTTTAAATCTTTTGTTTACTATTCCAAATGTGTCTGTTAATACTGGATTTACAACGCTATAAATTTCTTTTGAATTATTCTTCCACTTGAGCTTTGGCTTCAGAACACCAGTCTGTTGACATACACAGTGGGAATTTTTTTCATAATAATCCTGTGTTTGATATTTCTGATAAAGATCAAGATATTTGTAGGTTCCATCTTCATTATCATCATTGTCTGTCTACCTCACTGTTATTTTAAGATTCAAGGTCAAAGTCTTTATTCTACACTCATCCTTACTATAATTAAAATTTTTATATGTATCAACCCCAGATGATATTTTGCTATCATTAGAGAAAGTTTCCATGAAATATTAAAGCTATTTAAGAGGGTTTGTAACAAACTGTACAACTTTATGTATAGACATTAAATGACTAATAAAATTATTTGGTATGACCCGTACTTTACTTATTTACTCCTTCTTACATTTGGCAGACATATTTAATTATTTTCAGAAGAGATGATAGTGGATTTAAGACAAGTGTAATCACAGTAGAATAGCTTGTCTTTCTGAAAGATGCCACATTTTATATCTATTATTTCTTTTTATTGGTTGACCATTTTAAATAGGGAGCAGGTAGACATACTCTAGCACTCTCATTATATTTGGATCTAGTTATAGACTGCCAATACATGAATAAGTCCTGAGTGTGTAAATTATATTTTTTAACAGCATAAATAGCATGGACCCTGGGACATATGTATATACCCTCTTTGTTTCTTAGCCAATATAATTTTCCTGTGTTTATAAATTTTGAGCATGATGAAGATGTAAATGCTTCATAAAGAAAACACAATCATGTAATTGGCCTGTAGAAGGAGTTTTTAGGCTTCTTGCCTCTAAATAAAATGTTACAAGCCTTTTTCCCCATTTTGGCAATAAGTAAAATCTCCTGTTAAACTGGTTACTGAGACAAAGCTGTTCAAATGTTTTGGTAGAAAGTCATGTGTCATTATGAAGCATGTAAGCCAATAATTAATGATCTTATTAGGGCTCCAAATACAGATTTGCAAAGAAAAGAATGTGTTTTTAGAATCAACCCTGGATGTGATTTCTAATATGTCATTAAATTAAAGATGCATAGTTGTACTTATTACAACTTTGTTACCACTGTGTTCATCTTTTGGGGACCATATAGATAAATCCAAAATTTTCACATCTTTTAGCTCATGGGTTCTCCTTCCTCTCTGATTTTTTTATTTCTCCATAACCCTTAGGATTTTTATTAATGTTATTTTTTGTTTTGATATTCTTTTTATTGCTTTAATTCATCTTAATCTTTTTTCTTAACTTTCAACGGTTGATTGAAGTTTTCTAGAACTTCTGTTATGTTATTATTTTCTGGGATTAATTTCATTTGTGTGTGCATATTTTTTTTTCTTGAATCAGTCAAAATTCAAGTTTTCTAACTTAGGAGACTGCTTGATATTGATATCACAGTAAAAAATTCTGTCATGGCAGTGTTTGACAAGCTGCCTTGGGAACATTCGTGAAGAAGGACATTTTTTTTCTGCTTGGTCTTTTTTCCTGGCAATAGTCACAGCATATAATATTGTGCCAAGGTCTTGAAATGTCTTTACCTTTTCTCTCAGATAATTTGCAATACAAAATTCATTCATAATGACTATCACAAATGGCATCTTTCTTGAATTATTCTGTTTTAATAGTTTGCTATGGTGATTGGGTTCATGGTTTCCAGCTCAAAGAGACTGTTCAGTATTCTGATCCTTTCTACCTTCTCTTCAGAATCATGAGAGATGCCAACTTTTTTTGTTATGTGTATCATTACAGAATATAATTTCTGGACTTGGCATTAAATTGTTATTATAGATTTTTGCTTGGGTATAGGTGGAACTAGACTTAAAAACAAGAATCCCACAATAATGCAAATCTATCTTCAGATACTTCCTAATTATGTGACCAGTTATGATGCCTAACCTCAATTTTCTTCAGTTTTCTCATTAATAACATCATAACAATAATAGCACCTACTTTTCTGAGCTGGTGTGAAGATAAAATATTTTTAAGTGCTTTGTAAAGCTTAGAGCATCACATAAATGTTAGATATTATCATCATAATAACTGCTATTATTACTATTGACATTATTGCCCTTTTTATTGAGATTTAGTAGATTCACAGTATGTAGTACTTTCATATGGTTGATAAGATCAGTTTCTAATTTTGTTTTTATGTACTTTCTATATGATGTCCTTCCTGATGTCCCTCCAGTTCCTGGTGCCCTCCCTAACAAAATACATTATTTTTGGATAATTTTCACTTTTATCTTTTTATTTATTCTGTATGTTTTTATATCTCCTCTCTTTTTGTGTATATTATATGCCCATCTTTCTAACTATATGTGTGTGTATATAAGTATGTATATATTTGTTGTCTTCCTCATTAAAGTATTAGCTCCTGGCAGCAAGAGTGGTTTCATTCATCACATTCATATTTATATCTCTTTGCACTGTGACCAACACATAGTGGGCTCTTTATAAATGCTTATTCATGGATTTATTGATATGTGGTATTGACATATATTAAAGAAATTCTTATCTTCAGTCATTTTATTGTTTGATGGTTTACATGCTTTAGCTGTCAGTACTACTTTAATAAATTTCAAAGTGATTAAATATTAGTGGTTTTAATTTTAAGGGTTTATTTTGCCTTCTTGTTATATCAAAATGTGAATGTGGACCAATCTCTCAACAATTCTTCTCAGGCTGGCCATCATGATGATTGCTGATAGAGTCAGCCAGAAATTTTGTACCAACTCAACTATTGATTTTATTCCTAACAGTAATTATATCACATAAACAAGTGTGCTAATCCAATCAGTGGTAACTCTGTAGCTCCATAGCTCAGTTCATTAGCATTCAGATTTCTTGCCATTCTTTCATAATTGACTCAGAATTTAAAAAAAGTAAGGAGAGAGAACTAGCATTTCCCTACCTGTGTGCCAACTGTGAGACAGGCATGGACATAAATCATTTACCTATAACTCATTTAATCTTCATAACAATCCTGTGAGGTAAGTGCTATTGGTGTCCTCATTTTGTCATTGGTAAATATGAGGCATCAGAAGATCAGTTGTCCAACATCACACAGCTAATAAGTGTCTTAGGCCAGATTTGGACTTGGGTCTTCCAGACAACAGGACCAGCACTCTATCCACTGTGTGACCTAGTTGTCTCTGTAGTTCACCTGATTAGATACCCTGTACCTTTTCTTTCCTTTTCTGCATCAAATATTATTGTTGTTTTCCTAATGGCCCTGTACCTGCTATTAAGTAAATGGAAGGTGTGTAATTATATATCTGATATAAGTAAATATAATACCTGCTATTAAGTAAATAAAACGTGTGTAATTATTTTGCTTTCACAGTGAATTTGAAAGTTCCTGGGAAATTTCTAGAAAATTAAACTATTTTTAATGTAATTCTCCTTCAGACCAAAGTCTCTCAAGAGTCTTATGAGTTTTAATAAGTTGGGGAAAGAAGAATGATTATTGCAAGCTGGAACTTTTAAAAAGTACCAAGAAATCATTCAAATCTTTAGATTTTCCCCTAACAGGCCTGAGTTTTCTTAATTGAGGCAAAGGACCTAAATGAAGTTCTATTGACCTGAGTCAACAGCTCCCAACATATAGTAAGCCCTTAATCAAAGTGTATTTAATTAAATGGACTTTTACTCTTGCCTGTAACTGCCACCTTACCTGAGTCTACCTTCCTGACCATAACACATATGCCCCTTCCTGCCTGGTAAAAGAAACAGAAAAAGTGCAATTATTTTGTGGATAAATATATCAGCAATACTATGGTATAGTGCGTTCATTGGGTAAACACATAAACGCGAGAAATAATAAATAATTTCAGCAAACCTATTTCAGTGGGGATCTAATTTATTTCTCCTTTTATTTACATTATTATCAATCTTGCACATGGCAATTTAAGCAATACATTTTGATATAACCATCCTATACATCATTATGTATACACCTGTATTTGTGATAATTGCTAGCTAAATGAGATACCAGGCTGTGAGATGCAATCAGCCTATAAAAGTATCACTGAAAAGAAACAAAATTCACATTATTTTCCCTAAAAGTCATTTATAGTTCAGAATAAATAAAATCAATTAATTATGGGTATAGTTAAAATTTGTTCATAAATTCTCTCATTTTTATCATTATTATTATTAAAACAAGACAGAAGCAGAAACGAACAAAAACATAAAATATTTTGTTTCTTATAGATATCAACCATAAAAAATATGTCACCAGGAAACATCAGCAGCTTAACTACTTTTGTTGGTCAGTCATTTTTCAGTCATATCTCACTCATCATGACCAGAACTGGGGTTTTCTTGGCAAAGGTATTGGAGTGTTTTTTGCCTTTTTTTCTTCACCTTTTCTACTTCATTCAGAAGTTGTAATACTTTGGTAGGCATCATTTATATTGATAACTAGAAACAAAAGAAAAACAGCAAATTATTGGGCACTAGAAATTAAAGACTTTCCTTTAGCTAAGGATTGAATGAATCACACAAATAATTTAGAAGTGGACCAGTGTCTAAGTCATGTAGGTCTGTATTCCAGTCCTACTCCAAACATATACTTTTCAACTTCTGAATGTGTCCTGTAATTCTGCAATTAATAATCATTTATTAAGGGCATTGTATATACAAAGATAAAAGCAAATCAAATCTGGTCCCATCACATCCTTACATTATACTCTATAGTTGACACAAAATGTTAAGACATAAATATAAATTAAGTATTTTGTGTTGGGGGGAAGGAAGAAGTTAGAAGTGGGGGAAAATCAGGGAAGGCTACTAGTAGAAGGTAGGGCAAGAAATAAGTTCTGAAAGAAAATAGAGATTTTAAGAAGTGGAGATGAGGAAGGTGTATATTCCGTGGACAGACAATAGCTTATGCAAAGGCAAAGTGAAAAGATGGAGTGTTAAGGGTGAGGAACTGTAAGAGAGCAAGTTTTGTTGGACCACAGGTTGTATGAAGGCAAATAATAAACATTAAAGTTGAAAAGAAATGTTAGAGCCAAGTTTAAAGAATTTTGAAATTTTTTTCAAATATCTATAGTTAGATTTAATTTCTTCATCCGAAAATTGATTGTAAACTTTGGGAATTTATCATTTGGGGAAATGCTTGTATTATTGATTTGATTCAGTTCTCTATAAATTTGAAAAATGAGGCCTTTATAAGAGATACTTGGTGTAAACATTATTTCCCAGTTTTCTCCCTTTTTTCTAATCTTGGTTATGTTGGTTTTGTTTGTACAAAAGTTTTTAATATAATCACAATTATCTATTTTACATTTCATAATGGTTTATATGTCTTGTTTTGTTATAAATTCTTCCATTCCCTATAGTTCCAAGAGCTATACTATTCCTTGCTCTTCTAAATGGCTCATGCTATCAACTTTTATGTCCAAATCATGCACAAATTTTGACCTTATATTCATAAATGATGTGAGATGTTGGTCTATACCTAGCTTGTGCTCTATTGTTTTCCAATTTTCATGACAGTTTTTGTCAAATACTGATTGCTAACCACAAAGACTAGGGTATTTGACTTTGTCAAACAATAGATTACTGTAGTAATGCTACTGTGTTTTGTGTACCTAATCTATTCCACTGATCTACCACTGTATTTCTTAGCCAATACTGAATACTAAAATGATTGCTGCTTTATAATATAGTGTTAGATCTGGTATGGATAGGCCACCTTCCTTTCCAATTTTTTTCATTAATTTAACCCTTTGATATTCTTTGCCTTTTGTTCTTCCAGATGAATTTTGTTGTTGTGAGTTTATATTATGAAAAGTATTTTGCAATGGTGTTCATACAACTGTATGCATTTTTCTTGGCAGTTAGACTCCCAAATATTTTATATTGTTTGTAGTTATTTTAAATGGAATTTCTCTTTCTATCTTTTGCTGCTAGGCTTTGTTCATCATATTAAGTTTTACAAAAAAACATTTGTACACAGGTATAGACACATCATATGTGTGACAACCAACCTTGATAAACTGGACTCTTCTCAGCAACACACAGTTAAAAGACAACTCTACAAGTCTCAGAATGGAAGGAGATATATACATTTAGAGAAAGATCTAGAAAGACCAGAGTTTAATTGGAGAATGAAGCAGTACATGCTATCATTCTTTTCCATGTTTGGTTTTGTTTCTTTTTGTTCCCATTGTTCACAACATTGGCTATAATGCTTCTATACATTCGTACTACTGTACAATGTGAAAGTGTTTGCAGATCATATACATGATTGTAGGACACCATATTGGGGACGGAAAAGGGAGGGTAGAAAATATGAAACTCAAGTGATTCTGGAACTGAATCTTGTAAACTAAAAGTAAATAAACAAGTCAAGTTAAAAAATAAAGATTTATGTGAGTTTATCTTATATTCTACAAATTTGCTAAAGTTGTTAAATATTTTGAGGAGTTTTTAGTGAGTTCTCTAGGATTCTCTAAGTATACCCTCATATCATCTACAAAGAGTGATAATTTTATGTTTTCAGTGGCTATTTGAAGTTGTTCAATTTCTTTTTCTTCTCTTATTGTTATAGCTAACATTTCTAGTACAATATTGAATAACAATGATGAGGGGGGTGGAGCCAAGAGAGTGGCATACAAGCAGCAATGATTCACAGATCCCACATAGCAACCTCAAATACCCATAAAATATGACTCTAAACAAATTTTAGGACTCCAAAACTCACAAAAAAACAACAACAGAAAACACATTTCTTGCTGAAGGCAGCTCGCCAAAAAGTGCTCATTGCAGCAGACTGGGAACTGAAAGCAGCCTAGCCTGAAACCATGGCCTGGCATCACGGTGGCCAGGAGGAGCCACAGCTGAAGTCTGCAGGGGAGCAGATCAGCAGCAGGAGTGTCAGTTTCCAGATTTATCAAGCCAGGAGAAATAAAGAATAAGAGAAAGGTCAGTGGAATACAGCTAAATTGGGGGGAGAAAAGCAATCTGGATGAACTGCCCCCCAGGGCAAGGAAGCAGCACAAGAGACACAAGTGGCAGCCAGCTCAACTTGGCTGCTTCAGAGCTCCTGGTATGCAGAATGCAGGGGGGCCAAGCAATTGCCCAGAGGCCAACTGCTTTTGTGTTGAGTGGCCGGGATCCAGATCATGGACTTGGGTGGTGGTCTTGGGGTGCATTTTCAGTGAGCCAAAGCTGGTAGGGGCTGCAGCACATCCTTAATAACTCCAGGAGCTGTGAAAACCCCGGCAAGTTGGGATAGAGCTTTCCTCCCAGGAAGCAGAGTTACACAGAGATAAAAAATGCAAGCAATTAATTGACTGGCCAATATGAGCAGGAAAAGGAAGTAAAGAGCAATAACCGAACTCTAGAATTCTTTTGGGTGTTCAAAAAGGATGAAAGCATGGAATATGAGGAAGACAACAAGGTCTGAACTCCCACACCAAAAACTTCCAAGAAACATGAAGATTGCCTACAAGGCATAGATCAGCTAAAAAGGACTTTGAAAATGAAATAAGAGAAGTGGAGGAAAAATTGGGAAGAGAAATGAGAATGATGCAAGAAAATCATAAAAAGAGAGTCAACAACCTGACTGAAGAAAATAACACCTTAAAGAACAAATTAATTCAAATGGCAAAAGAGGCCTAAAAAGCCAAATAGTAGGCAGAGCCAAGATGGCAGCGTAGAAGCAGCAAGATCCCGCAGCTCCCACAACACCACCCTAAACACCCATAAAATTATGAGCCCAGACAAAGTCTAGGACTCTCAGTCTCACAAAAATACGGAAAACACACCTCTCGCTGAAGGCAGCTGGGCAGCAGGGGCTCATCGCAGCGGCCGGGGGTGGAGGCTGGCCCAGCCTGAAGCCAAGACCGTGGCCAAGCCCAGGGTGGTGGGAAGGAGCTGGGCTAAGCTGAGGCGAGCCATGCTGCAGCCAGTCTGCACAGGAGAGGATCTGCAGCTTCCAGCACCTCTACATCAGCCAAGACGTGAGGAACGGGGACAGGAGAGGGGCAACTTGCACCGGAGCAGAGACCGGCCCAGCCCAAAACCACAGCTGCAGCCAGGACAGGCCCCAGGGCAGCCATGAGGAGCTGAGCCTCCCAAGCTGCAGCTTGAGTATACTTCACAGAAGATCTAAAGCACCTGCCTGAGGGGATCTTCAAATACCCGCAAACCAGGGTCAGAGATGGTTAATGAAAGTGAAATTTGAAAATTAGTTTTGGGGATTGAAAAGAAGTTAGGCAAATCTGCCCCCGGGGCAAGGAAGCAGTGGGGGAAGGGTACTGCTGCAACGGGCAGTGGTCCCCAACAGGCTGCTTCAGAGCCCCTGGCCTGTGGACTCTGCAGGGGGGCTGAATCAATTGATCAGTGCCAACTGCTCTTGCATTGAGAGGTGTGGATCCGGATCGTGGTCTTGGGTGGTGGTCCTGGGGTGCACTTTCTGCAAGCCAAAGCTTGGGGGACATGCAATACCCCACTAATAGCTCTGGCAGCTGGGAAAACCCCAACGATTTGGAACAGAGCTTTCCTCCCTGGAAGCAGAGTTTCACAGAGCTAAAAAAAAAAAACCAACCAATTAATGGCCTGGCCAACATGAGGAAAAGGAAGCAACATAAGAACAGCAATAAAACTCTACTATCCTTCTTTGTGGACAAAAAAGATCAAAGCATGGAATTAGAGAAAGACAGCCCAGGATTCAGAACTCCGACAACAAATGCTTCGAAGACACTTGAAGAATGCCTAGAAGCTATACATCAACTGAAAAAGGACTTTGAAAACCAAATAAGAGAAGTGGAGGAAAAATTGGGAAGAGAAATGAGAATGATGGGAGAAAATCATGACAAGAGAGTCAACAACTTGACTGAAGAAAACAGCACTTTAAAGAATAGATTAATTCAAATGGCAAAAGAGGCCCAGAAAGCCAATGAGGAGAAGAATGCCTTAAAAAGTCAAATTTCCCAGATGGAAAAAGAATCTCAAAAGCATTCTGAAGAGAATAATTCCTTCAGAATTAGAGTGGAGCAAGTAGAAACTAATGACTTCATGAGAAACCAAGATACTATTAAACTGTTACAAAGAAATGAAAAAATAGA
>JAQQSW010014466.1:0-12100 GCA_028646575.1 Pseudocheirus occidentalis | reverse complement strand
GGGTTCTGAAGCAGCTCAGTGGGAGCCGTGGCAGCAGTTCCCCTCCCCTACTGCTTCCTTGCCCCTGGGGCAGATTGGCCAAACTCCTTTTCCTCCCTCAAATTAAGTTTCAGAAGTTTCACTTTCACTGACCATCTAATCCTGGTTTGGTAGATGTGAAGATTCCCTCAGGTGCAATAGATCTTTTCTGAAGTAGACTCAAGCTGCGGCTTGTGAGACTCGGCTCCTACTGGCTGCCCTGGGGCCTGGCCTGGCTGCGGCTGCAGTTTTGGGCCAGGCTGCTCTCTGCTCCCCGCCTGCCCTACCTGCTGTACAAGCCCCTCCCACTGAGCTGTCCCTCTCTAGTCCCTGTTCCTCATGCCTTGGTAGATGTGGAGGTGCTGGAGGCTGTAGATCTTCTCTCCTGTGGACTGTCTGTGGTGCAGCTTGACTTGGCTCAGCTCAGCTCCTTCCTACTGCCCTGGGCCTGGTTGTGGTCTCGGCTTCAGGTTGGGCCGGCCTCTGCTCCTGGCTGCCACGATGAGCCCCTGTTGACAAGCTGCCTTCAGTGAGAGATGTGTTTTCTATATTTTTGTGAGTCTATGAGTCCTAGACTTTGTCTGGGCTCATATTTTATGGGTGTTTAGGGTGGTGGTGTGGGAGCTGCGGGACCTTGCTGCTTCTATGCAGCCATCTTGGCTCTGCCTCTGAAAAAATATCCCACTCATTCTTTTCGATTAGATTATTTAGTTTAGAATTAGTTTTTAGTCTATATTTCCATGGCCCTTTATTACATATACTTTTCATTGTATCATGATCTGAAAAAGATGAATTTAATATTTCTGCCCTTCTGTATTCGATTTTGAAGTTTTTATGCCCTAGTACATGGTCAATTTTTGTGTATGTGCTATGTACCGCTGAGAAGAAGGTATATTCCTTTTTATCCCCATTCAGTTTTCTCTAGAGGTCTATAATACTTACCTTCTTTAGAATTCTATTCACCTCCTTAACTTCTTTCTTGTCTATCTTGAGTTTAGGTTTATCAAGTTCAGAGAGGGTAAGGTTGACATCCCCCACTAGTCTAGTTTTGCAATCTCTTTCCTCCTGCAACTCCTCTAAGAATTTGGATGCTGTACCACTTCGCAGTATAGTTTCCTTCCTTGTCACTTTTAATTAGATCTATTTTTGCTTTTGCTTTGTCTGAGATTAGGATTTCTACCCCTGCTTTTTTTTTTTTACTTTTGGTGAAGCATAATATATTCTGCTCCAGTCTTTTACCTTTACCCTAGGTGTAACCTCCTGTTTCAAATGTATTTCTTATACATAACATATAGCAGGATTATGGTTTTTTAATCCATTCTGCTATCTGCCTTTGTTTTATGGGGGAGTTCATCTCATTCACATTCACAGTTATGAATCCTATCTGTGTATTTCTCTTCATACTCTTCTACCTGCCTTCATTTATGCTTTTATTTTACCCTTCTCTCTTCTCCTCAAAAGTGTTTTGCTTTGGACCACTGCCTCCCTCAATATTCCCTCCCTATCAGCTCCCATCCCTTTTCCTACTCTTTTCCCTTACTACTTCTTCCCTCCCTTTCAACTACTCTTGCTTTTCCCCCCCTTTCCACTCTTACTACTCATAGTTCTTTTAATTTGAATTTCTCTAATCAGTAGTGATTCAGAGCAGTTTTTCATATGACTATTAATAGCTTTGATTTCATCTTCTGAAAGTGGCAGGTTCATGTTCTTTGACAATTTATCAACTGATAAATGGCTCTTATTGTTTTATAAGTTTGACTCAGTTCTCTATATATCTGGGAAGTGAGGTATTTGTCAGAGAAATGTAAAAAAATTCTCCAGTTTCCTGTTTTCTTTCTTATTTTTGCTGTATTAGTTTTGTTGATGCAAAAGCTTTTTAATTTCATGTAATCAAAATTGTCTGTTTTACTTCCCAGAATCTTCATCTTTTGTCCAGTCATAAATTCTTCTCTTATGCATTGATCAGATCTTTTTTCTTTGTTCCCCTAATTTATTTATGATGTCACCTTTGTGTCTAAATCATTTATCCATTTTCATCTCATTTTGCTATAAGTGAGTGGTGTGAGATGTTGGTCTATGCCTAGTTTTTGTCAAATTGCTTTTCAGTTTTCCTAGAAATTTTTGTTAGATGGGGAATTCTTACCATTAAAATTCAGTTCTTTGGTTTATCAGACACAGAATTGCTATAGTAATTTTCTGCTGTGTACTTCATCAATTTCACTGATCCAACACTCTTTCTTAGGTAGTACCAGATTGTTTTGATGATTATTGCTTTGTAATATAGTTTGAAATGTGGAACTGCTAGGCCACATTCCTTAACATTTTAAAAATTGATTCCTTTGATATTCTTGACCTTTTATTCTTCTTTTTTCCTCAAACATCAAAAAATATTCAAAATACAACACATAATTTTAAAATACATTCTACTTTCAAATTGGGGCCAGCTAGTTAGAAGAACAGATGAGAAAATTAGAAATAGAGGAGAAAAAGAGAGAAAAGAAACAAAGAAAAAGGCAGCTGAGTTTAAAGTGGGGAGAAGGTAAGAAATAAACTGTCATGGAAAGAGAAGAAAGAGAAAAAAATAAGGAGAGGAAAACAGAAAAGAGGAAGAAAATTGGGCAAAGTAAATTTAGCTCAGGAAATGCTGAATCTCAGTCAAAATAAATTACTTTTTTCATCTATTCTAAAGTTCACATAGCTGTGGACATCGAAGTAAGATAATCAGTTTTTCAGTGATCTTGGAAATGGTCATCAGTTTTTTTTTCACCCCTAATCTTTTATTTATTTATTTTTAGTTTTCAACATTTATTTTCACAAGATTTTGAGTTACACATTTTCTCCCCATCTTTCCCCTGCCTCCTGCCCCAAGATAGCAAGCCTACTGAATACTTCTTCCCCCAATCTTCTCTGTCTTATATCCTGCCCCATCATCTCCCTCCCCCAATTTTCTAGTAGGGCAAGATGGATTTCTATACCCCAGTGTTTATGTATCTTATTTCCAAGTTACATGTAAAAATCAAATTTTGTTTAACATTTGGGTTGTTTTTTCCTTTTTTTTTTTGGAGGGCAGAGGGCAGGGCAGTTGGGGTTAAGGGACTTGTCCAAGGTCACATAGCTAGTATGTCAAGTGTCTGAGGCTGGATTTGAACTCAGTTCCTCCTGATTCCAGGGACAGTACTCTATTCACTGCATCACCTCGTTACCCCTTTTCATGATTTTCTTGCATCATCCTCATTTTTCTTCCCAATTTTTCCTCCACTTCTCTTACTTGATTTTCAAAATCCCTCTTGAATTCCTCCATGGCCTGTTAACCAGTTCATATTTTTCTTGGAAGTTTTTGATTTGGGAATTTTGAGTTTGTTGTCTTCTTCTGATTCCATGTTTTGATCCTTTTTGTCCCCAGTGAAGGATTCTATGGTCTGATTGTGCTTGCTCATCTTGTCAGCTAATTACTTGACTTTTGAGCTCTTTGCCATGGTAGAACTCTGCTTCCAGAGTGGAGAGAACTGTGTCCCAAATTGCTGGGGTTTTTAACAGTTGTCAGAGCTCTGAGGAGGGTGTCCTCTCTACAGCTACCCACAAGCTCTTTCCACTGGCATTCCTTATCCCAGGAGTACCACCCAAGACTGAGGACCCAGCAGATCAAAGTGATTACTCTTTGAATGGTTGCTTGGTCCCCTTACAGTCTGCAGGCCAGGAGCTCTGGAGTCAGCCACTCAACAGCAGCTGCATCCACCGTGCTTTTGCCACCTCTTTCTTACCCTTGGAACGGGGCCAGACCATGCTCATCTGCCACCTAATTCCCACAGAGTTCCTTACTGACCTTTTAATTTGTCTTTGGTGTTTATGGGTTGAGAAGTCTGAAAACCACCACAGCTGCTGGTGATTCACTCTCCTGAAGTCTGCTCTGGCCAGACAGGACCACTGGGCATGGCTGCCCCAAGTCTGGGCCTGTGCAACTCATGCAGGTCTGTACTCTGTTTCCAGTGTGGTGTTATAGACCCTCCTGTTGCCCTGCCAGGCTGTCTTCTGAAGGAGATTTGTTTCTCTCTGTCACTTTGTGGGATCTGTAGCTCCATAATTTCATTAGAGTCATATTTTACAAGTATTGGAGGGGGTCAGTGCAGGAGTTTAAGCAAATTCTGGCTTTTACTCTGCCATTTTGGCTCCACTCCTGATCTTTTGTTCTTGTAGGTGAATTTTGTTGTTATTTTTTTCTACCTCTGTAATTCTTTGATAGTTTGATTGATAGGGCACTGAATAAGTAAATTAACATAGGTAGAGTTATCATTTTTGTTATATAAGCTCAGCTTACCCATGAGCAATTAATAATTCCCTAACTGTTTAGATCTTTTTTTTTAATATTTTGTAATGGTGTTCATATAAACTTTGGGTTTGTCTTGGCAGGTAGACTCCCAAGTATTTCATATTGTCTGCAGTTACTTTAAGTGAAATTTCTCTTTCTGTCTCTTTTTTTTTTTTATCTCTGGCTGTTGGGTCATGGTAGTATAGTAAGTAGAAATGTTGATGATTTCTGTGAGTTTCTTTTATATCTTGCAATATTGCTGCAGTTGTTAATTGCTTCAACTAATTTTTTACTTGATTCTCTAAAGTTTTCTAAGTGTACTGTCACATCATCTGAAAAGAGTGATAGTTTTGTTTCCTCATTGCCTGTTCTTATTCCTTCCATTTTTTTCCTTCTCATTTCTTTGGCTAGTATTTCTAGAACAATATTAACTAATAGTGGTGACAAATGATATCTTTGCTTTACTCCTGATCCTGTTGGGCAGACTTCAAGTTTACCCCCATTACAGATCATTTGCTTTTGGTTTTAGATAGACACTACTTATAATTTTAAGGATGGCTTCATTAAGGCAAAACAGAATGGGTCAAACATATTCTCATTGAGTTTGACTTAGGGAGGAAATGCCATACACTCTAAATTGGGTATCTTGCCCTACAGGAGAGTAGGGGGGGAAGGGGATGAGAAGGAGGATGATGGAGGGGAGGGCAGGTTGGGGGAGACAGTGGTGAGAAGCACACACTTTGGTAGAGAGTCGGGGACCAAGTAGAGAATAGAACAAGTGGGGGGTGGGATAGGATGGAGGGAAATGTAGTCAGTCTTTCACAACATATCCTCTATGGAAATGTTTTGCATAACTACACATGTACAATTTCTATTGAATTGCTTATCTCCCCAGTAAGGGTGGGTGATGAGGGAGGAAGGGAAAGAATCTGGAATTCAAAGTTTTAAAATCAAATGTTTAAAAATTATTATTATTATTGTTGTTGTTGTTATGTTATTATTATTATTATTATTATTATTAACATGCAACTGGAAAATAAGATATAGAGGCACTGGAGTATGGAGATCCATTTTGCCCTACTGGAAAGTCAGAGGGGGTATGGGGGAGGATATAGGAGGGAGGGGGTGTACAGTGGGATCATTCTTTTGGGGTAGTGGGTAAGGGAAAGATGGGGAGAAAATTTGTAACTTAAAATCTTATGGAAATGAGTGATGTAAACTAAAAATAAACATAAAAGGTAATTTTTAAAAAATAGCTTCACTAATAGTGTTTTTAAGAGGAATGGATGCCTTATTTTGTTAGTTACTTTTTCTGCATCTAATGATAAAATCATATGTTTTTTGTTGTTGATATTATCAATTATGCTGATGGTTTTCCTAATACTGAACCAGCCCTGCAATGGTATAAAACTTACCTGATCATAATGTATGGTCTTTGAGATACATTGCTATAATCTCCTCACTGGTATTTTATTTAAATTTTTACATTGATATTCATTAAGGAAATTTGTTTATAATTTTCTTTCCCTATTTTGGTTCTCCCAAATTTAGGCATAAAAATTGTATTTGTATCATTAAAGTAATTTGGCAGGACTACTTCTTTACCCATTTTTTCAGTAGTTTGTAAAGCATTCAGGTTGTTCCTTAAATGTTTGGCATAATTCCCTTGTAAATCCATCTGGTCATGGAAATTTTTTCTTATGGAGCCCATTGGTCACTTGGTTAATTTCTTTTCCAAATCTAGAGTTATTTAAATAATATATTTTCCTCTCTGTTAATCTGGAAAATTTCTAGTTTTTAAAAATGCATCCATTTCACTTAGATAATCAGTTTTACAGGCTTATAATTAGACAAAATAATCCACAATAGTTACTTTAATTTCATCTTTTCACCTATTCTTTTCATTTTTGATACAAGTAATTCAGTTTTCTTTCTTTTAAAAAAATCAAATTAATTGGTGCTTAATTTTTTCCCATAAGACCAACTTTTAGTTTTATTTATTAGTTTAATAGTTTTCTTGCTTTCAATTTTATTAATCTCTTCTTTGATTTTTTTTTTTGGATTTTCATTTTGGTGCTTATTTGGGGATTTTTAATTTATTCTTTTCCTAGTTTTTTTAGTTGTACGCCAAATTCTCATCCTTTTCTCTATTTTGTTAATGTATACATTGAGAAATGTACATTTTTCTCTAATTACTGCTTTGATTGAATTCCACAGATTTTAGATGGTCTCTTTAATGAAATTATTGTTTCTATGATTACTACTTTGACTTTCTCATTCTTTAGGATTATTTAATTTCCAATTAACTTTCACTCTCTTCTTCAATGACTCTTTATTGAATGTAATTGACAGTGCATTATGGATTGAAAAGGATGAATTTACTATTTCTGCTTTTCTGCATTTGGGTGTTATGGTTTTTTGCTGTAATATATGGTCAATTTTTGTGAAGGTGTCATATACAGTTGAAGAAAAGATATATTCCTTTCTATTCCCATTCAGTTTCCTCAAGACATCCTTTATACCTCACTTTTCTAAGATTCTGTTCATCCCTTATTTATTTCATGGTTAAATTTAGCTAGCTCTGAGAGGGGAAGGTTGAGGTCTCACACTGGCATACTATTACTATTTCCTCCTTTAGTTAGCTTACCTTTTTCATTAAAAATTTGGATGCTATGCTATTTGATGTTTATATGTTTAGTATTGATATTGCTTCATTATCTATGGTACCTTTTAGCAAAATGTAGTTTCCTTTAACTCTTTTATTTTGATTTATTTTTGCTTTTGTTTTGTCTGAGATCATGATTGCTATCCCTGCCCTTTTTAGTATCAGTTGAAGCATCATAGATTCTGCTCTAGCTCCTTATTTTAAATCTGTATCTCATTCTGTATAAAATTCTTTTCTTGTAAATAATATTTTGTTGGATTCTGTTTTCTAGTTCCTTCTGCTCTCTGCTTCTATTTTATGAATGAGTTCATCCCATTCACACTCACAGCTATGACTACTATCTTCATTTTTCTTTACCCTGTTTTCTACTATTTATCCTTCTCTCTCTTGTTCCTCACACCCAAATACAATGTAATTGTACATATTCCTGTATCATGATATATGACATGGTAAATATGAAAATATTCCAAGAGTCTATGCAGAGACATATTATATACCAAGAGAAGTCAGTAAGAATTCTAGAATTCAGAATTATAGGACTACTGATCAACAAAGGGAAAGGAAAAGAAATACTGGAATCAGTATAAAACAAGGAAAAATAGATTGCGCCTCCAGAATACCTCATTCTGAAGAGTTGAACAAGATCCTATAAGAAAAAAAATTAACTAGACTGATATAAGGTGTGGTACACTGTGATGAGTGCTGTTGTTCACTTTTTTTTTCAGATGTGTGTAACTCTTCAAAATCCTATCTGGGGTTTTCTTGGCAAAGATACTGGAGTGATTTGACATTTTGCCATTTCCTTCTCTAGCTGATTGTTTAGATGATGAAGCTGAGACCAATCACGTTAAGTGAGTTGCACCAGGGTTACACAGCTAGGAAGTGTCTAAGGTCAGATTTGAACTCAGGAAGATGAGTTTTCCTGACTCCAGGTCCAGCATTCCACTCACTATACCATCTAGCTATCCAATATGATCACCACTGTCTTACTGTAGAACTGAGAAATGAGTAGTCTGTGAAATGTGAAGTCAAAGGACAAAAACAAACAAATAACAAGAGAGGTGAGCAGGTGGGATTTGAATGCTTATATTCTGAAAAGAAAACACTATAATCCTTTTGAAGATAGACCTTAGGAGTCGCTGAAGTTACAAAGAGAAGGTCTTCAGGATAGAATTCAAAAAGGCAAAAACCTTAAAAGTATCAAACCAAAACCAAATACAGAAATATCCCCAGGAAGAAACGGTAAGGAATAGAGAGGAGTTAATTCCTGTAACTGAAATGCCACAGAAAAAAGTCATTCAAGCATAATTGTGAGAGTTTTGAAGAGACAATCTTATGAATCTCACTCTTATCTGAGGATAGAAAGGAAAGGTTAAATAAGGAAACAGAAATTATAGTGCTAGAAGGATAATAAACAAGCCATAAATTTCATTTAGAACACTATAACTCAGTAATGTCCTGTATAGAAGAAAAATATTTAAAGCACAAAAATGCATATAGACTTAAAAAAGAAGTTAGAGTGCAATTTATTACACTTCAACTTAATCTAACAATCAGGAGTGGCAATTACAATCACGATTTCAAACAAGGCAATAGTAAAAGTAAATAAGAAAAGTTAAAAATTATTTTTACTTAAGGATAAAAACTATTAAACACCATTAAGTACACACATATGCCAAAATGGCATAGTATGTAAATCCTTAAAAAGCAGCCTGTTGAATAAGATGCCATAATTAATAATAATAATAATATCAGTAACTGAAATTTCATTGTGCCTCTTCTGATCTAGACAAATCTAACAGAAAGATAAAGAAAACAATTTCATTTCAACAGAATGTTAGGACAACTACACATGATAGATCAATACTGATTACTGAATGGGAATCTGGAGCATACATAATTTTTAAGTAGGGGCAACTGGGTGACACAGTGAATAGAATCAGGAGTCAGGAAGACTCATCTTCCTGAGTTCAAAGTAGGCCTCAGATACTTCCTAGCTGTATGGCTCTGGACAAATCACTTAATTCTGTTGGTCTCAGTTTCCTCATCTGTAAAATGAACCAGAGAAGGAAATGCCAAACCACTGCAGTATCTTTGCCTGCTGGGCAAGACTGAAATACAACTTAACAAAGTTCTGAGTATCATACAAAACCTTTACAAAAATTAATCATTTTCTAAAAATTTGTAAATAAATGCAGAAATAAAGAAAAATATGGTATATGATAAATAGCATGCTATAATATAAATGAAAAAGTATATCGTTGTAGGAAATGTAAATAAAAGAACATAGAATAAGATGGAGAGCAAGTATTCATATTCTATAAACAATGAATGGTGCATAATTGGCATGGAAATTATAGTAACCCACCAACTTGAAAATCTAGTAACTCTCTTAAAAATGGTATTTTAGTAAAAGTCAATGTGATAAAATATGCTTCATTAAAAAGAAAATCTTCATTTAACAACTTGTGATATGATAACCCAGAGGTCTGAGTCTAAATCAATTTATTTCAGCACTTTGATAAAATAATTGTTGTGGTTGAAAAAGGTACATTACAAACAAAGATCCAAACAAGTACTGTTATCTGTGCTTATTTCAATCCCGTCTACATTTTGTAAAGTTTCCTCTTGAAATTCAATTAGTAAATTTTTATCTTCTCTGTTATCTATCAGTGTGTCCTGGAAACCAAGCACAAGGTACTGAATTTTTGTATTTTTGACAAGGAGGCACAAAAGCCTGTTAAACTCTCTTAATTTGGAAGATTTATAAGCAAGTAAACAAATTTATATCCTAGTTTGTGTGAGAATTTTTATGAGAGTTTTTACATATGATACATATTTTCATAGAGAGGAGAAGGCGATCAACAGTGTCAAATGTTTCAGAGAGGTTAAGAAGGAAAAAGATTCTGAAAAGGCCATCAGATTTGGCAATTAAGAGGTCACTTGTACCTCTGAAGGGAGCAGGTTCAGTTAAGTGAGGAGTCAAGACTAATGAGGAAATTGAAAACATGGGAGACCAGAAGGACAGTGGTGTGCCCCCCCCTTACATAGAAGTAGGGGAGTTCAAAATAAGAGTGAGTTTGGGAGAAAAGATAATGCAATAAAAACTGCAATACAGACTGCAGACCATCTATGTTTCCTGATTCAAGTGTTGCTCGCTCTGTATCATGGAAAATGAAAAGTGGACAGTAGATAAGGTCTTTCATGTACAAATCATTGCCCCATATCAGTACCCACATTTTCAAGGGGTGCCTCCTATGCCCAACAGTAATCTAGAACTTGGAGTACAGGTATTCTGGGGGAGAGGAGGAAGTGAAGGAGGAGAAATATGTGAATTTTTACAATACTGAGATTTCTGGGTCACAGCCTACCATGAGGGGGCTAATGCTCAGCTACATAGCCACAGAAGGCCAGCTGTGGGAAGGGACAGAAGAAGATACTGCATGATAGGAGGGGAAAGGTATAATTACATTTGTTAGAGTTGAACCTCACAATTGGCTGTTGTAAGGAAGGTGAGATGTGACCCACTTTTGCACCCTCCAGTTCACTTTGAGGATAATGTTGTGCCTCACTCCCTAGCTTTGGCGACCACCAGACCAGAACACTGGACTCATGAAACAGTGGGAACTAAAACATTAAAGGTGGATTACAGCCATAGTAAGGTTATAAAGATTTTGAATTTCTTTTTTGGTAGATAGGGCTACTCATTTAAAGGTTTTGGATCAGGGAAAATATAATCAAAACAATATGTTTTTAGAAGATTAATATACATAATAGATTGAAGGCAGATAGACCAAGTATAGGTGTTAGACGTGAGCGACAACATAGGAAAGAAGAAAGAGCCCTGAGCAAATCAGAATATCTGGGATTAAATTTGGCCTCTGATATTCATTACCTATGTGGTCTAGAGAAAATCACTTCAATTGTTCCCTTCTTAAATTATCTTGTACTGATCTTCATGAGTGTTAAAACCAACCTTTCTCAGTTGAAGGCAGGGACAATTTTTCATTTTGCCTTTGTATAACAAGTTGTTTAGTAAGTTTTAGTCATCTCTAGCTCTTTGTGACCCCATTTGGGGTTTTCTTGGCAAAGATAGTAGAGTGGTTTGCCATTTCCTTCTCCAGCTCATTTTACAACTGGGGAAACAAAGGCAACCCAGATTAGGTGACTTGCCCAAGGTCACACAGCTAGTAAGTGTCCCAGGTCAAATTTGAACTCAGGAAGAGGAGTCCTCCTGACTCTAGCCCTGGCACTCTATCCATTGTTCCCACCTAGCTGCCTCTACGTAATGATATTATAATAGCCAATATTTACATAGTTTTTCCTATGCACCAGGCACCCTGCTAAGCTCTTTGCAACTATTATCTCATATTATCCCCATTTTACATATGAAGAAATTGATGCAAAGAGAGTTGAGTGACTGTAGCTAGTTTCTAAGGCTAGATTTTAACTTAGATCTTCCTGACTCCAGGTCCAGAGCTCTTTCCACTGTCACCTAACTACCCCTGTATCTATTGTACCTGCTCATAAAGTGTGAGGGCTGGAAAAGAGGCAGGATGCACTACAGGTTCTGTCATGGCTTCGTTTTCTTAAAAGTATTCATAAATTGATTACTATATATTAGGCACTGTGTTAAATACAGAGGATACAATTAAAAAAAACCAATCCGTATAATTGTCTGGCTCCCCCTTAGCCCTCCGTTTTAAGGAGGAGGCTGGGCCATCCGTGCTTTCATCCCTTTCCAGGTTGCTCGCCTGCCTCTCTACAGAACTTTTTTCCCACACCCATCCTCATCCGGTTTCAACATCCTTTTATGTATTGTCTTCCCCCACTAAAATGTAAACTGCATGAGGGCAGGCACTATCTTTCAGCTCATATTTGTGTTCCCAAGGCTTAGCACTGTGCCTAGCTCATAGTAAGCACTTAATAAATGTTTGCTGATTTGAGAGGGACGTCCCATCTAAGTGGAGAAGGCTTGACATGGGAGTCATTTGCATAGATGCCATATGTGAGGTCATAGCAGTGAATAAGGCCACCAAGGAAGAGAGCACAGAGAGAGAAATAAGACTGGCTGACAGATGTTTTGGGGACACACAGATGTGGGGGGGGGG
>JAQQSW010014465.1:0-12100 GCA_028646575.1 Pseudocheirus occidentalis | reverse complement strand
TGACAGGAGAAGGGGGAGGGTACAGCACTCAAGGAAATGTTACTGAGAAGTTTTTCACTATTTCCATGTCACACACAGTTTCATCAGTTAAGGAATTTTGTAGTATCTTAACAAACTCGGCATTTTTGGAGGAGAGCCTTGAAGTCAGCATCCTGCTGTGCTGAGCTTTTGGTAATCAAACAACAAAACAGAGTCAAGGATCTTCTGTACCTCCCAGGCAATTGTAGGACAGAAAAAATGCAGTTTATGGCAGAAAAGTGTTGCAAAGAGAATTTGTCCTTCTTCACACTCAACATTATCCAAACTGAGTTATGAATCTGTATGCTTTTGGTTGGGGAATGTGGGGTCCGGACCCATGATTTACACTGTGGGGAACTCCCAGTCAGGAAAACTTCCTCTACTAATGCAGACTGACACATTCTCTGGGCACTGAGAAGCTAAGCCAGGGTCACTATGCCCCGTGTGGCAAAGGCATGAACCTGTTTTTCTATTTCCAACTCTTCATTGTATCATGCTTATTCAATATGAGGTTGGGTAGAGAAGGAAAAGTTGTCATAATACAAACATATCCCCCAATGAATTAACCATTTTAGTCCTCCCTCACACATTCTTCCCTGCTTATTCCTGAAGTCTTTCTCACTTAGCTTCTCAGTGACTGTCCACAGGGGAGAATGATCTGAACAGCAAATGCTTCAGAAAAGTCCTGTGGAAAATCAATGGAGCCTTTGGATGCCTTTTTTTGCAACAGATACCCACTTTAGGATCCTGTAAAATGCGATATGAAGGATGTCTTGTCCTTGTGTTCTACCATCTTGTCAGAAAATATACTATCCTCTAGCCCAAATCAACATTGTTGCTTTTTGCTCATTCTAAGAATTAGCACATATCATTATAATAATGATCATAATTATGACTTAAATTTTGATAAATGTAAGATGAAAATAACTTCTTTTCATAATTTTTATTATACTTTTCAAACTAAAAGTCCCAGTCTAGTCTTTTTCATTCTTCACTATGGAATGTTGGTCCTTGTGGTAAGTGGATTCATTTTGGATGGTCCTTCTCAGGTACTGGTCACTTCAGATAACGTGGACCTCCGGAGGACTTGCATTGAGGATACACAATAAATATGGGGCTCATTCTCAAAAAACAGAACCAAACCAAACCAAACCCAAACTTTACAGTCACAAAATCAGTACTTACTCATGTCCTCTAGATTGCCTCTAAAGTTATCCATGATTCTTTGCAGTCTTTGAATATTCTCCCCTCCCTGAGATAGCCTAGAAAATTCCCTCCCAAATGCTTTTCTTTAGCACTAATTTGTCCTGCCTCCAGCACAGATGTTTTCGAAGTAGCTTCTCTACTTAATTTGGTCCCAGTTCCTCACACAACACAAAGAACTGAGGAAATAGAATTCAAATAGAAGATTTTTTGAGGGCAGGGGACACTGACCAGCCTATCCCATTTTCCATCTGTGACAGAGGGTTACCCAGAGAAAGTTCCCATGGAACTGGGCATTCACTTTGCCTCTGGGTCGAAGGTCAGAGCCTTGCTAACTCTTTTCTCACCCCCTTAACTGGAAGATTTGATCCAAAATGACTGTAAGTAAGTTGGGGGTAACACAGTCTTTCTTTCAGGGCAGTCTCTCACTTAGACTTCCAGCAAGATGGAGAATCAACCATTCCAAGGGAATGCCCCGCTGTCATATATGTATATGTATATATATATATCTGCCATGGTTGGGGGAGGGGGAGAAGAGGAGAGACATATATTTTTAGCGAGTCATTTCTAGTGAGTCATTTAGTTATATATTTTTAGCATTTGGGAAACCTATGGGACAGCAATCGTGGTAGACAGAGTGCTAAGCTGTGGGTGAAGAAGACTTCATTTCAGATCCCACGCCTGGTACTCACTAGCTATTTAACCAATGAGGAAGTCACTTGACCCTCATGGAACTCAGTTTTCTCATCCCTCAAATGGGAGTAATATGAACTATAGTTCCTACCTCTTGTGGATGTTGTAAGCGTCACTAAGTACAGTGGAATGACTGGTTGGTATCATTGTCTGCAACAGTAGAAGTTCAACCTAGATTACGGCCAAGGTTTTTTATAGCCCTAGGGACCCGTGCTGAGTCATCTATTATGACTTTCATTTCAGACTATTAATACAAAGAGATTTGAAGCATATGACTTCGGGAGTCCCGCCCTAAATATGAAGTATTATAATCAGGTAAGATTATTTCCAAATACTAGCTTGGGTAAGAGGAGAACATTGAACGTTGAACCCTCCACCAAATATTTTATCTCTTGGTAAAGTTGGCACAATAGACCTCATAGCCTAGGCCCCCATGTGTCCTTTAGGAGGGGGGGATCACTAATATAGTCCTGTTCCCTGAAGCTTCCCTGGATTAGTGGAGATTGCCAACAGACTGCCTCTGGAATCTCATAGATCATGACCAGAAAATTGTCCCCAAGCACCCCAAAAGCAGATCCTGCATGGAAACAAAGCATGCAGGCAAATTGGCTGAGACTGGCAGCAGGCTTCCCATTTCAATGTGATGTGAAGAGGTTTCTTACCCACTAAGTATCCTGGATATAACATCAGTGATTTAGATGAGATGGTCCCCAGGCCCGTGGTGAACTTTCTTTGACATTAGGAAATGTTAGTCACTCACTTTCTACATTTTGAAACTTAAAAAGTCCATCATTCTATTTTAAAATTTTTAGCTCTATACTGTGTCTTTTAATCTATCAATAAATCTTTTCCTCTTGGTGTGGTGGACAGACAAATGGCTTCAGAGCCAGGAAGGCCTGGATGCAAATCCCCCAAGTGCGTTGCCTGTATGACCCTACCTAAGTCACTTAAATTTTCTAAAATGAAAAGTGGTGAAGAATGTGCAGACCTTCTTTGGTAAAGAAAGTTTCTTCACCAGGAATTCCAATGAAATCAAAGGTCTTAAAAATAAAAGACCAGATGGAAAAGTAGGCACTTGGGATATAAAACCAAAATCATTTCTGGTACTCAGTAGCTTCATGGTTGTCCAGGGCAATACATCTCTGACTGGTATCAACCAGTTTGAGTCTTGTCAGGATACAGGCCAATGCATTGTCATGTGTCCATGTGTGAAAACTTTGCTCCAAAAGACATTATTTCAAACCTTTTTGGAGACAGCCCTTCCTGGAGGAAAAGCTCTATCACTGGCAACATCCCATTGGCAAAATCAATAGGTCAATCGACAAGCATTTAAATGCTTAATATAATTACCAGGTACAGTGCTAAGTGCTGGGGACACAAAGGCTGTCCCTGTCCCCAAGGAGCTTACTCTCTATTGGGGAGATAGCAGTGTGCATGTGTACAGGTAAGTGTATGTGTGTATATATGCACACATATGTACATATATACATTCCCATATATTAATATGTACATACATAGGTATAAATGTGTCTATAGGAAAGCTATGGAGTGGTAATGGGTTGCTGGAAGCCAGCACTTTCCTGGTACAAAGTCATCCAGGTTGCCCTCCATATGTAAAACAAAGGGCTTAGATTGGTCAAAGATAGTCCTGGCATGTGTGTGAGATCATTTACTGGGAGCTTGAGGAATTGGTGGCATTTTTCATTTTCTCACTCTCATGATTGGAGAGTGAACAAAGCCATGTCTTCCTTGGGGGGAGTCCTACCTTCTGAAATTCCTGTCAAGGCCCTCATTTGTGATTCCTTTGAGCCAGATCTCTGAGGAAGAGGTCAGCAAGGAGCTTTGCAGTGATGACAGTGATGCTTCATACATTTTCATTAATATAACCCTTCATCCTCATAAGAATTCTTATAAGAACCCTTCATCCTCATTCATAAGAATTCTTTGTATGTGTCTAGTGTATCTAGTGGGCCCACATTTTCCTAGGGCAGAATTCACTCTTGTAGGAGGTATGATTTCATCCACATGTTGCCTAGCTCAGCTTTTATGTGATTTTCAGGCCCTTTTCACCTTGTTCTTTCTCCTCTGGGTGCTTATTAAATTGACCAAAGTCCTTTCTGAAATATGGTGTCTGGAACTAAACCCAATGTACTTGAGTGATCTGGCCCTGACAGAAGGTAGTATCACCTACTTCCTTCTGGGTGTCATGCTGCTCCACCCAGCAGATTACATTGATATTCTGGGTTTGCAAATTGCACTGACTTTTAACCCTTCAAATGCCCAGACCTTTGATCAGCCATACCTGCCCCTTCTTGTACTTGTGAAGCTCGTTATTTTATCACAATCCAACAAACAGTTATTAATTGCTACTGGTAAGGAGCTTATATTCAGAGAATTTGGTATAAACAAAGAAATGTGTACTCAGTGGTATGAGAAAGGAGAGGGCATGGACAAATGGAAAGATCATGATGATGCCCCTGAACTGATGCTTGAGAGAAGTTCAGGATTCTGGGAGTAAGATCTAAGAAGAGAAAGCAATCCAGCTATGGGGTGCAGGCTTTTGAAGGTGTAAAGGAAGAATGCCCTGATCCCTTTTCTTAGGCTACAGAGCAGTGAACAGTCTGGCCTGGGAAGCTGCTTACATCTTTTTAGGGAAGGTACAGATATGTTCATTGACAACCTCTTTGAGAGGATGAGCGGCATTCCTTTCAAACACCTTTGTCAGTTTCGTGAGACTCCCTTCTCCAAAAATGGTTTTTAATATACATAAGATTGCAAAGAAAACTGATTATATCAAAAGATTTAACCTATTCTTGTGCAAGTCTGTAGACTGTCCCCTTCAGTCTATCCATGGACCCCTCGTGGGTCAGTGGACCCAAGGTTAAGAGCTCTTACTCAAAAGAGAGAGGGAAAAAGGGTGAAAGGTTGCAGCTTTGGCTATGCAAGCAACAACAGGCCAACCAAATGCCAGAAAGGGCAGGAATGGTAATCTGTAACCTTCTGGAAAATGAATGTCGAAGTCTTTGTTTTTACCCAAGGAAGGACATGTTCACTGTCAGCACGTCTAAGCCCCACGGGGAGGCGTTTGTGCTCATTCAGGAGTCTTACATTTCCAAACTCTTCCTGGGCCCTGCAACAGAAGAGAGGAAACTCCTCCCTCAGAAGGCAGTTCTCCATCATCTTCCCTTGCTAATGATCTACTGACTTCCCTTTCATCTTCCTCTTCTGAGGAAAGATGGGAAGGAGGGAAGAATCAGAAGGAGGACATTCCCACCACTTGATTCAGGTCCAGGAATCTTTGTCACCTCACTGGGGAGAAGGGCTCCTGAACAGACCTAGGATGGATATGTTACATTTTTTTCCTCCTTTTCATTTAGTCCACTCCTCCGCCTTATGACATTAGCAAAGTGGAAGTACCAATGGCTGTTTGGTTTGGTGGAAACGATTTGCTTTCAGGTTATAAAGATGTCATAAAGTTGCTGTCCAAACTCCCAAATGTCATTCATCAAAAATTTATTCCTCATTACAATCATGTTGATTTTGTGTGGGGAAATGATGTGTATTCTCAAATTTACTCTGAAATCATTGATATACTTAATCACGATGTGGAAAATTCCAAGAGGACTTAGATGAAGGGATTATCTGCTTGGTATCTTCCCTTTCCTTTCTTTTGGATCAAGGATCTTGACCTCTCTCAACTCACCCCTTCTCAATAATGTGCCAGATTCCACATGATTAATCTGATGATTCAGTCACAAACCTTGGAAATAAACATTATTGTTAACAAACTTGTCTATTGTGGTGATTTAAAAAAAATAAGACAACTTCATGGTGAATTCAACAGTTACTTTGAAGAAATTTTTACTAACTACTCATAGATTCAATGGGTTGGATAAGCTCTGCAACTCTTTTGCGGGCAAAAGCAGGTTTATTCAGGGGTACTGGGTGAAGTATACACGTTAGCAGAGTACAAAGGTGTATAAGAAACAGCTTCCTTATATGACATTGATGATAAAGCCCAGTGTAGTGACAAGTCTTGCTCATTTGTTGGGCAAAGGGTTGAAAGAAGAGTTGCATCTTGATTATACTCACTGGAAATCCTCATGACTTGCAGACATTGATCTGCATTTTCCACTTTAGCACACTTTGTGAAAGACCATTGCATTTTTTTGGTGTGGGCAGGTGACTTTAGGTATCCAAACCCGTGATTTCATTGAGGTCTATTATGTCTAATAAAAAAATGCCCCAACCAATGCTAATGAGTACCATCTGTATAACTTAGGAAGCCCTGGGGGCACTGAGAGATGAGATTTCATCCACGTTCTTCTATACATCCTTCCCAGAGCATCTACCCCATGTGCCCAATACCTTCCTGGATGTTTTTTTGTTTTTTGGCATTCTGTAAGTCTCCAAGTGAACTCACACTATTTATCTCATTCCTTGCTTTCATTTGTTGACTGCCTTGTGTCTCTTCCTCATCATCCAGCTGACAATGGAAATCCCCCCCATTCCACTTCTTGCACATAGGTCATTGCTGGAAATATGCTGCAGTCTAGTCTCTCTCCCTGCATGAAGTTAATAACCATTTGCTAAATACTTACTGTGTACTGGACACTGTGCTAAATGCTAGGGATAAAAAAAAAATAAAAGCCCAAACAATCCGTGCTTTCAACTCTGGTCTACTGGGGAGACTATATACAAATAACTGCGTGTATAAAAGCACATATACATGCACACATATGTGCAGCACAGCACAAAACTATATGTGATAGATATATGTATACATGCATACATATATGTCCTATGGTAAATTGGAGATGATCAACAGAAGACGGGGACTAAAATAAAGGGGGATCAGGAAAGGCTTCTTGTAGAAAGTAGGACTTTATCTGGGACTTGAAGGAGGCCAGGAAATGGAGGGGAGATAAGAAAGCATTCTAGGGATGGCAGCAGCTGGTCAACTTTCACAGTCAGAAGATTAATCATATCCTGCAAGGTATAGCCAGGAGGCCAGTATCACTGGATAGTAGAAAACATGGAGTGGAATAAGGTGTGAAAAGACTGGAAGAGTGTCGAGGGTCCACCCAAGGGCCAGCCTCAGGTGTGTGCAGAGACATGGGGGAGAGGAAAAAATGACCAGGGGATAGTCAGGAAAGGACCACGAACTCCGTTTAATGATTGTAAAAGTTTATTGTTACAGTATTCAGCGGGCAGGAGGGCTTAGGAAGCCTGGGAAAATGCAGGAATTAGAAACACAGATTCTACAGCCAGAATGACATAAATCAGGTGTCAGTTATGCTAATGAGGTGACTAAAGGAAGGTTTAGGAAGGAGTTAAGGAGTAGTCAGTGCTTAAAGGGACATGCACTTTTCATATCTACTGTGCAGGTGTATTGCCCATAATTCACCGGGAAAAGCAGGGTTGGGGGGGGTGCTACCAGGAGGTGGGGGTTTTGCCTTGAAACGTCACCTAAGTCAACTAGTAGTCAGTCCTGACTGAGAGGTGCCCAGTCTGTTACCATCAATGTCCTGTTTGACAAGATGAATGTTGGAAGCTAGACTAACTGGGGACCCAGGATGTGCCTGATTGGAGAGGAGTTAACTTACTGATAGTGCATTGAAAGATTCATAGGTGTCACCGGCCACTAGAACAAAGGAGCTATACATTTCTCTAATTGCTTATACATGGTTGGGTGAAGGATTCATAGGAATGGCTTGTTATTGTAATAAGCAGGGCTAATGGCAGCTAAGCAGAGGCTGCTCAAGGAAGAGGCAGAGTTAATGGTTTTATGGATGGGGAGGTGTAACTTTACAACTGAAGTTGCAACTGGATGTTACAAACCTAGGCACTCCAATACCCCATCAACAGGGCTGATAATCTAATGAGAGACTTGTCCTCTTTAAGTATCTAAAGTTGGGGGGACAAAAAGCTTGGCTGCAGTCAGAGTCTCAGACACAAATCTTTTAAGTGTAACTCCAGGGGATCTTTAGGGAGCTGGCCTTATGTGAATCCACTAGGCACATCACCAAAAGACCCAGATTAGAGCACACTGTCTAAGCCTTGACTTCAGCTGCAACAGAAAGGGAGGAGGGAGCAAGGCTATGAAGAGCTTTGAATGCAAATGGAGCATTTTGTATTTGTTCCAGGAGCTCAGAGTGAGCCATTGGAGTTGATTGAATGGGTAGGTGACATGGTTTGACCTGAGGTTTAGGTCAGACCTCCAAAGCTGAGTAGAGGATGGACTCAAGTGGGGAAAGCTGGGGCAAGGAGACCAACCAGAAAACTCTTGTAATGGTCCAGGTGCAAAGGGATGAGGAACAAGAACAGGGTGGTAAGAAATTTTGAGAGGAAAAGGGGGAATGAATGAGTGAGGGATTTTACGAACATGGAAGCAACAGGACTTGGGAAGCAATTGGATTTGGTAATTGACAGAGAGAGGAGGAGCTGAAGATGATCCTTAGATTGTGAGCCTAGGAGACGGGAAGGATGGTGGTACTCTCACCTGTAACTGGAAAGCTAGGAGGAGAAAGGGAGGGCAAGATGAGAAAACGCATTCAATTTTGGACATGTTGAATTTCAGATGTCTACATGTCATTCGATTCTAGATGACCAATAAACAGTTGGAGATCGGAGGTAAGAGGTAAGGAAATATGTTATGTCTGGAAAAAGAGATCTAAGAATAATGTGCCTAGAGATAATAATTGAACACATGAGAAGAAATCAGATCATCAAGAGAAATAATATAGCAGGAAAAAATAAAAGAACCCAGAACAGACACTTGGAAAACATCCTTGGTCTTGCATGTGATGTGGATGAAAATACAGCAAAGGAGAATGAAAAGCATTGGTCACATAAGTAGGAGAACAAGGAGAGTGGAGTGTCACAAAAGCTCTGCCCTGTGGGCCACCCTCAGCCTTAATTTTTCAGGTATCATGTATTCTGAGTTTCACAATGGCATCATGAGGGAAAACTTTGTGTCACAAAGATGGCTTTTTGTACCAGGGAATGTTTTGGTATCTATAAAAACACATATACACACATGCATACATATATTTACATATCTTTATGTATTTATATAGCCACAAATATATAGCAATATATATGTACATTCATATTTACATATATTTACATACACACATACAGCTATAATGAATACATATATGCATACACATATATGTGTATTATGTATAAATCTGAGTCATCTGCAGAAAGATCAGAGTCAAATCAATGGAAGCTGATGAATTTTCTAGTGAGAGAGAATATAAATGGTCAAAAGAAAAGGACCTAGAATAGAACCTTTGTTGGTTGGTCTGTCTATCTATCTGTCTATGTATCTATCTATGTATCTATCTATGTATCTATCTATGTATCTATGTATCTATCTGTCTATCTATCATCTATCAATCGGTCTGTCTATCTATCTATCTATCATCTATCAATCGGTCTGTCTATCTATCTATCTAAAATCTATCAATCAGTCTGTCTATCTATGTATCTATCTATGTATCTATCTATGTATCTATCTATGTATCTATCTATCATCTATCTATCATCTATCAATCGGTCTGTCTATCTATCTATCTATCTATCATCTATCAATCAGTCTATCTATCTATCATCTATCAATCGGTCTGTCTATCTATCTATCTATCTATCTATCATCTATCAATCAGTCTGTCTATCTATCTATCATCTATCAATCGGTCTGTCTATCTATCTATCTATCTATCTATCTATCTATCCATCCATCTGTCTATCTGTGTCTATCCTCCCTCCACCCTTTCCATTCAGCCCCATTTATCCTGTGAGCTTCAGCTCCACATATTGAACTGCGTTTTAAACACTTACAATTGGACTTTCAGTAGACATTTTAAGCTCAACGTATCTAAAACTGAACTCATTATCCATTCCACCAGACCCTGTCCTCTTTCCAAACTTCCCTGTTTCTGTCAAGGCACCGCCATCCTTCAAGTCTTCAGGTTTATAACCTGGGCATTTTCTGAGACTCTTCGCTTGCCATCATCCTCCATATCTAGTCATTTGCCAAATATTGAAGGTTCTACCTTCACATATCCTGAATCTTACCCCTTTTCTCCTCTCACATGTTACCACCTTCGCCATCATCATTCCTCACCTATATTATTACAAAAGCTTCCTAATAGGCCCTTCTCCCTCAAGTTTCAGTCTATTTTATTCCATCCTAGAGAGTGTTTGCCAAAGAATTTCTCCCCCTGTAAGTGTAGATCAGACTCTGTGATTCCCTGACTCATTCAACTCCAATGACTACAGATTTTTCTCTACAATAAAATATAAATTCCTCTGTTTTGCTTCTGAAGTCTGTCACAACTTGGAATCAATCTATCTTTCTAGGCTATTTAGCTGTTACTCCCCCACCCACACCATGTGATACAAAGTGACCTTGTTTCTTTTATGGTGGCTAAAAATTGGAAATCAAGGAGATGCGCATGAATTGTGGAATGGCTAAAAAGCTGTGGTATGTGAGTGTGGTGGAATATTATTGTGTTAAAGGAAATGATAAGCAGGATAATTTCAGAAAAATTTGGAAAGATTTACATAAACTGATGCAAAGTGATGTGGGCAGAACCAGGAAAACATTGTAGACAGTAACAGCAATACTGTACAATGATCAGCTGTGAATCACTTAGCTATTCTCAGCAAAACAAAGATCCAAGACAATGCAAAAGGACTCATGACAAAAATTCTATCTACCTCCAGAAAAAGAAGTGATGTTGTCTGAATACAGATTGAAGCAAACTCTCCTTCCTTTCTTTCTTTCTTCCTTTCTTTCTTTCTTTCTTCCTTTCTTTCTTCCTTTCTTTCTTTCTTTCTTCCTTCCTTCCTTCCTTCCTTCTTTCTTTCTTTCCTTCCTTCCTTCCTTCCTTTCTTCCTTCCTTCCTTCCTTCCTTCCTTCCTTCCTTCCTTCCTTCCTTCCTTCCTTCCTTCCTTCCTTCCTTTCTTTTCAAATCTTCCTGTGCAAAATGACTAATATGGAAATGTTTTACACGACTGCACATGTATAACCTATATCTGATTGCTTATTTTCCCAGGAAGAGAGAAGAAAAGGGGATGGAAGGGGGTGGATAGAATTTGGAACTCAAAACCTGTTTTTAAATGTTAAAAATTGTTTTAACATTTACTTGGGTGGAAATAAAAATTATTAGGAAAAAAACCAAAATGGCCTGCTTTCTGTTTCTTCACCTCCTTCTACTGTCTCTCCCTTTCCACTGGCTATCCCACATTCCTGGAATACACTTTCTCCTGACTTCTGCCCCATAGAATTCCACTCTTCTTTTAAGGTGTGACTCAAGCACCACATTCTGCCTGAAACCTTTCCTGATCCCATAAGTGCCAATGTCCTCCCTTACAAACTAACTTGTCTTTAACTATTCTGTCTATATTTGTATGTATTCACTTCATATTTATGATGTAGATATTTATTCATGTATGAGTTGCACCATTAGAATCTAATTTCATTGAGGATAGGCATTGTTTTATTCTTTCTTCTTTTTAAAAAATTATTTATCTATTTACTTTTAATGACAACATTCAGTTCCACAATCCCTTGAGTTCCAAATTTTCTCCCCTTCCCTCTTTTTCCCCCTTCCCCACATGGTGGCATGCAATCTAATATAGGTTCTACAGATACCTAATTAAACATTAGTCAAGTTGTAAAGAAAAATTACAGACAACAGAATGAACAACGAGAATAAAAAGGAATGAAACAAAACAAAACGAAAGAGAGAGAGAGCAAGTAGTTTGCTTCAATATGCATTTACACTATGTGGTTCTTTCTCTGGATGAGGATAGCCCTTTCCATCATGAGTCTTTTGGAGTTGTCTTATAACCTTGCATTGCTCAAAGGAGCCCAGGCTATCAAAGTTAGTCATCACATATATGATATGTCTGTAATTGTGTACAAAGTTCTCCTGGTTCTGCTCTCCTCACTCAGCATCAATTCATGTAAGTCTTTCCAGGTTATGATGATGTCTGTCTTCTCTTATAGTACAATTACATTCCATTACATTCATATACCACAACTTGTTTGGTATATGGTATACCAAATTGGTATACCATTCCCCAATTGATGGGTATCCCCTTGATTTCCAATTCTTTGCCACCACAAAAAGAGCTGCTATAAATATTTTTGTACATATGGGTCTTTCTC